>VZRI01007448.1:81572-128949 GCA_013397515.1 Upupa epops | reverse complement strand
AGACACCCTTGGAACTCTTTTTTTTTTTTTTTTTTGGTTTTTTTTTTTTTTTTTTTTTTTTTTTTGGCAAGGGATACAGCTCTGATTTCAAAATTGCATTTCTAAACTAAGGCAGTAGAGACAATATCTATGTAGATATCACAGTTAAGAGGATTTTACTGTATTTATCTGATAACCTATTAGCACTCTTATGTTGTTTTATCCTTCAGGACAAGTTTCTTCTTTTTTCTTGTAGAAAAAGGTTTTCCTTTTGTTCCATAAGACCAACTTTGGTTACATTTATCATACTTGGTATCAAATTTCAGGTTATTCTTGCATCTAATTTACCATATATTTCTGGTTATTTTAATTCTAAATTTGCTGTCTTTGCCTATTCATAGTTTTTTTTATGAGATATTTCTATCCAAGAAACAAATCAAGTTAACTTTCTCTTTAATTACATAGTCATACATTTTATTTATCTGGCTTTTCTTAAGTCTAAACCAAATTTATCTGCTCCTGAATGTCTGCTTTTTTGAGTCAGTCTTTGGAGCAACCATAGTTGAGAATGTGCTAAACCTTTCTGGTTGAAAAAATTACTTTTTCCTTCATATGAGTATTTAATATATGAAAGTTGCTTGAGGCATGTCCTGAAGCAGTTGCTCAAATGGAGCTCCTGTGTCAGTATTATACTAGCATATCTTTTCTGCTCTCTTCTCACAGTTTCTAGTGTACGCACAGGGCAGAAATGTGACACTGAGCAAAAAAAAAAAAAGCCTACATTTTTATAGGCTTTGTCATCTACACCAGTCTAGAAATGCTGGTTTCTCCCTGTAATCTTTTACCTTCCACTGTTTAAAAAAAAAATAGCTTGAAGAAAACTATACAACAGTGTCTAATTTATAAGATCTTTGATTTTTCAGCCTGATAGAAACTAATTTTATAAACTGAAACTGACCTGCAGGGTATGTGTTAGAATACCACTTTTTAAATTTAGATCATTTTTTGAACTTATCATCCACTTTTGTCTAGCTTTTCTGGAGTTTATCCTACTCCATTTTGTTTCTCTTTAAATGTATTACAGGTATTTACTGCATTAGAACTTAGTAAACAAAAGAAAAATGCAATATTTGGGATTTTTCCAGATACTTTTTTTTTCATTTTAGTACTTTATTCACAACTCAAAACTGAATGCATATGGACACAAGTTTTATATGGCTTCCTTTTAAACTGTCTGCTCTCTTCTGTCCAGCATGCTCATGAATTTCAGGTTAAATAGTTATATGTTTCCTCCTTTTGCTACTGTCCCAGGGAAAAAATATAGTTTTAAATAGAATTTTAAAATATAAATTGACCAGTTTTGCTTGTTTATTGTTACTTTCCAGAAATAGCAAACTGTTGCAAATAGCATGCAAAGGTTTGGACTCAGCATTTTGTTGTACAAGAGAAGCTGTGCTGAGGGTGATGGATCACCTATCTAGATTACAGATAATGATGTGGAAATTAATTGTTTTGAGCAAAAATGGAAAACAGAATGAATTATCCTAAAGACATAATTTTGATTTTGTTGTTGGAAAACTGAGACTGTTTGTCCTCAAACCAAAGGTTTCTTTTTTTTCTTTCTTTCTTTTAATATTCTATTAATTTTTTGGGGTTGCTTTGGGTAATTTTTTATTTTTACTCAATCTTTGTTGGCCAATTTTGATTTTGGTTATGTGGTTTGTTTGGGGGTTTAGAGAAAGGCTTCCGTGAGAAGTATTCCTCTTCAAAGATTTGGCTTCCTTCAACGATAGCAGCATCAGGATGCTTGAAAGCCTTCTAGTCAAACTTAGTTGGTAATGCTAACTTGTTTTGTCTTATTTCACAATTGTTAAGATTTAGCTGTCCTAGAGTCTAACAGAAAGCAGATCTGGCTGACATGTATTTCTATCTACTGGGTTGAAGCCAAGTCATAGGCTTCCATAATGTCACTGAATCAACAACTGTAATTGTATGAGGTGTCAGAGTGGTAATGACCTCAGTGGCTGAGATCCTTTCACAGATTGGTTGATGATAGCAGCGTCCTCTGCATCTCATCCAAATTTCCTTATTCAAACAGGGCCATCTAGAGCTGGTTGCCTGATTTCCTATCTGGATGGTTTTGAACATCTCTAATACTGGAGAGTCTACAACTCTTCTGAGTAATCTGACTCAGTCTTCTTTGCACCCTCAGGTATTTATATTTATATACTTAGATGAAGTCCTTCCAAGACTCTTCCTTAGGCTAAACCATCTTAGTCTTTCTTCATAGGAGACATGTTGTAGTCCATTCACTGCATTGTTTGTTTACTGTTTGCAGTACATCTATCTGAAGAGCCCCAAACTGGACCGAGCAGTCCAGGTGCAGCCTTGCTGGCACGCAGTAGAAGGGAAGAAACCCCTCCCTTAGTTTGGTGGCAAAACTTATCTTTAATGTAGCCCAGGAAGCCATTGAACTTTTCAGCTAGGACACGCATGTCACATGTTAGTGCTTAGTTTGTAGTGGTGATCAGCTTTTCGATAAGCATCATAATACCCATAGGCATTGAAATTAAAATAGACAAAATGGATATCAAATCTGACAAGAGTTTTGATTGCATATTATACCAACACTTCCATGTAATACCACGTGTGCTGTGAAGAGAAAGTTTTTAAAGGAAGGATTGTTAGCTAGCAACAAGAGAATACATTTAAAAGTAGAGTGAGTTTGAAAAGCTTCCCCAACAGTATTATTTACAAATATCTTAACTTTTAAAATTCTGTAATATTTTTTTTTACAAATATATTTGGTTCTTGGAAAGGTTTAAATAATTTTGTGAGGATTCATTCTTCTAGAGAAAGAGAAATGTTATATTTGAATATATTTGCTCATGTTCAATATTCAGAATACATGTTACATACATCAAAAATGGAGAGGTGAATCTGAAACCTATTTAAAAGAACCATAATGCTTATCATATTTATTCTTTCTGAATTTGAAACCTCAAGGTGTATTCAGAACATAAGTTAAACAATCTAAGCTTCAAATCTTTGCAGGCTGGATAAACAGTCAAAGAATGGATGACTACTTGGTGTGGTGTGCTGCACTTCCCCTGATCATTAGTCAACAACTCCAGAGGAGGGACAGAAAACAATAAGGAACCTTGCTCTGAACCTTTCCCTTAACTACTATCAGGATAAATTTGATAAATAGCATTGAATAATCACTTTTAAGGACAATATGTTCTCATTCACTTATTTTCAATCACTGTCTAAATCAACTGAAGTAGATTAAAATAAAATAACACTGAAAGTATACTAAGAAATGAAAAATCGTAAGTAGACTGAATAGACATTTATTATGAACAGATAATCGTCACTTTTCTGCATTATCCTTTCTGAAAAGTATTCTGCTTCTCACAAACTCCAGGGAATCTGTTTGTTTAATTTGTTGGGATTTTTCCTCGGTTATGTTTCAGAAGGTTATGTTTCAGAAATAATGTAAAGGTTATCCAAATGTAAATATATTTGAGTAGCTAGTTTACTTTCCATATAAAAACAGCTTATAGGTTGTATAAAATTCATGGAAATCCTTTGTCAGGTATGCTAGCTATAGTCACTTATATTTATTAGGATATACTAGTCATTGTTATGATTTGGAGGTGAGAAAATCCTCTGGAATGAGAATATTGGAATAGTGTTATGTCCCTGTGTAGAGTCACATCTTAAATGAAATGTATCCCCCCTTCAATCCTAGTACAAGTAAATAAACTTGTTGTGATCTTGTTGGAATGCTTATCCAGAAACTAAACCTTTGAGTCAGAGAAAGAATAAAACTCGTTTTGCTGAGAAGTAATAAAAGCTTAATAACTTATAGAAGAACAGATACCAGGAGTTATTTCACTGTACAAAGATCTTCAGTGGTATTCACCTTGTGTATGAAGTGAATTTCAGGTTTACCTTTCTTTTCCTTTATGACTGGTACAATTACTATTGTTAAAAGAAGAACCTGCTAGCCCATGAACACATTGCTTAATACTGAGATTTTCCTTACCTGCTAACACCAGGCTCCCATCTATAATAAGTTACCAGTCAAATTATAGTAGTTCAGCCCTCAATACTGCCCAAATATTGTTACCAATCACAACTCATCCATGATGGCAAAGAGAACTTGTGACCACAGAAGCATGTACCTAGCATGAAAACAAAGGAAGCACAAAATATTTTCAAGGACTTCACATCCTTGTGCTAATTATGTTCCATCTGTGTGGGAAAGATCTGGAGAATCATAATTGGAGAGTTCTCTGCATCCTGAGTTTTCTCTTTTAAAAGAAACCAAATCAGAAAACATTGATTTTTATCATTGAATTAATTACATACGATATTGCCAGTTTGATGTATCTGTAACCCACACCTCAACTGTTTTAGAGGAAAGAAAAAGAGCCGGCACAGACAGAAATGAACAGATAAATTGAGCACAACAGTGTTGTACTGGAAACTTTAAGTGGCTGATTGCAGCTTGGTGTAGCAATAGGTGTAGTAATAGGTGTAGCAGCTATGCTAGGGTAGAAAGATTCTGTGATGATGTGTTGCCACTATTAAAATCACAGTAAATAAACTACTTTCTCAGATGAATGCTATTCTCAGTTTTGATCGTATTCACTATCTGACTAAGAGTTTATAGCATTTGTGTTAGAACAATGCTCAAACACACATTTAAAAGGAGGGTACCTTTCTAAATGTGTAGGATAGGCTTTTCAGTATTTTATGGCCTAAATAAGACAGAAGTGCTGAAAGAGACATGGGGCACAGGGAACTAAGATGACTTACTCAAGGTCAAACAAAAAGTCTTCAGCTTAAATCTCTTATCCTTTGCCTTTACCATAAACACATCCACAAACTAGCTTATCTCCAAAAGCTAGGTAAATTATAGAGGCATTGTCAAATTTGCTAGACTCCCATTTGGATTACATTTTTCTTTTATCTCTCTATATTCTCCTTGTAATCCTTTATTAAAACCACTTCATTTTTCCCCAGATCATTATATGAATCATTATCAGCACAGGAAGTCTCATGAGGCTACTACTATAACAAAGCCGAACATGTGGGTTATGAAAGAAAATACACCCGAGCTCAAACAGATTTCTCTTTCAAGCTTCTCAGGAGGCATTAGAAATGATGGAAAGAATCTTCTAAAAGTCTTACTTTCAGAGGTGCTGAACCGCCACATCTGTTGAAGTTCAGTGGGAATCACAGATGCTGCATGCTTTAGTGCATCAAGCCAATTTTAAATATAGTTCATTTGTTGTCATCTTTAGGAGCGTAACAGTGCACCTGATTGTATACTTCTCCTCCTAGCTATTCCAGTAACCAAAGAACACCATATCACTTATGATGAAGTGTTCACAGGTGACATTACTTATGTCCAGAGCATAAATTTAAATGAGAAGAAAATCCTTAAGTTCATGCATACATACAAAGATACTCCAGAGAGATATTTAAGGCACATGACAGCATGTATGAACAAAGATCTTCAGAAGAACCTTTATGCTTTATAACATCAATAGGTGAAACTTGGACGGTCTACTTGAGCAATGTGTGATGGTTTTGAAGCATGAGTAAAAGTCATGTCTTATATGCTACAGGTGGAACTGCATTGGGTCTGAAATCAATGTTGTCTGGAAAATCCTTGAAATCTGCTACCATTTCTTTGGAATCTTTTTACCTTTTGGTAGAACCAAACAACAAATACATTTTCAAAATCTCTCTGTTAAAAGGAGATGATAACTATTTCACTGTAGCATTTCCAAAGTGGGTTCACTTTGAACTCTTCTGTAGTTATTGTACAGTATTTGCTTGTCATGGGTTGACATAGGGAGTTTTGAGGTTTTGTGCTCTTCTGCAGAAAAACACATTTTTCATAATTTTTCAGCTGTGCTTTCTCCTACTTCCCACTCCCCTGGGGAAAATAGTGTGGCCGGGGGTGGGGCGTAGCCACTTTATAAAGCAGGGCAAGCTTCCACATTCTTCCTCCATGCTGCTCCCAGCACTTGTTCCAGCAGCCAAGCCATGAGCTGTGTGACCCAGTGCCCCCCTGAACTGCCACTGCAGCCATGTGGGTGTGTATAAATTCCATTTTCTATGTCACCTATCCTTTCTGTACTCTTCAAGCTTAATTATTCTTAAATATCTGAGAAAAAGGACTTGTAAATCATTATTCTGAGTAGAACAGATTTTTTTTCTTAAGAATTGTCATCAGCAAAAGGTGCTTGTCAGAGAATCAGGGTGAAACCTTAGAAACCGAGTCAGGAGAATTAAAAATTAGATGACTGCTTTTAATCAGGAACTCTTCTTTAAGCAAGTACTCTAGTTTGAAAGTGCCTCTTCAGAGAAGGTTTAGCCATTATCTCCAATTACTGTTAACTTCTGAGGTGATCACTTTTGCTGTTTGACATAGAAAATACAATTTTAATTTTATTTGGTTTGTTATTTATCAAATGTGTACAAGGATCATGAAGCTTCATGCTGAGAACTGGACATGGTTTTGGAATGTGAAAGTTGAGGATTTTCATTATATATATATATATACATATATATATATATGAGTAACAAATTCTTAGTACCAAACGTCTTTGAAAAGTCTTATAAAGGAGAGTTACCATGGAGATTATAAAAAGAGGTCATTTTTATTCATGAGTTGTTGTAAGGAAAGGATAGGCCTAATTAAAGCTGTTTCAGCCTTGTTTATCCACAAACATAAATATAACAACGTTTGTACCTCCAGTGAAGTCCATTCCTCAAAAGCACACTGTTTTTCCATATACTCCAGAAAAGTACTCTGTAGTTTTCCACGACAGCAGTGAATATTAAATACTCTAAATTAATGAGGCTATACTTGCTGTATATTTGGAGGTTAAATAATTATCACTGCTGCTCTGTAGCAACATTGCTAAAAACACCATTGAGAATGTATACTGCACAGGAGATACTAAAATAGTTCATATAAATGAAAAGGAGACAAATATACACTTCCTTTTTGTGTAAGTGTACATGTATAATATATCAGCCTAGGATTAATGTGACTTGTGTTTCAAACTACTGAATAATTGATGCTCCTGTCTTCTGAATTTATCTAGAGCTTGCTTAAAGCTCTGCCTTTTCTACCTCTGCAAATACGTTAGTTCCAGCTTTTCATTTTATCTAGTCAGTTTCTAACACCTTTTCTCTTTACCCTTTCCAATCCAAGCATAAATATGTCACCTCATTTTACAGAGTAAATAGTGTCCTTGTGGTTCAGGGGCAGCATTGTACTGAGACATTTCATTAGAAGTGTACATTGTTGTGCTGCTAACTAAAGTTTGCATTTTGCCCTTCAGCTTCATATTTTATTGTCATATGGGAAACAGTATTGTGTATGTGACCTTATGCTAACACTTGAATGTGCATTCAGCTATATTTTATTCCTCAAATAATCTCACAGCTCAGCTACAGCTAAACCAGATTAATGGTACAGAATATAGTTTCAATATTATTTCTTTATTTTGTCCAAATGAGCTTCTGTTTCTCATTTATGTGTTAGCTTCTTCTGAATATGTTGTAGTTCAAAGTGGGGCTCCAGTGGGTTATGAGTTTAGTTTAAGACATGAAGTTATACTGGGGCTTCGTGGATTGTGTAAAATTATTATCACTATCATCTTGTTTTACTATGTCCTTACTCTCACAGATATTCAGAATTAGATTTGATACATTAATCTATTATTTAATTTAAAAGCTAAAAATGTAACCAAATTTCTCTGAGGTTTCCTTCAGATTGTATACCTCTTTGAGAAAGGAATAGACAAAAAATGAAGAAACTCTTGCTTCTTGTATTGTCTTTAACATTAAAAAAAAGAAGGGGAAGGGGACACATCCAGGCCTCTGAATTAATGTCGTTTTTATTGTGAGGCCTCTTTTTGTAAGGTGACCTGTGTTCAGTTTCTAGTGTCTCACCATGGGGCTTAGGTTGTATTTCACATTGTGATGAGCTGAATTCAGACTGATCAAAGACACTGTTATTTTTAGAACTCATATCCCCTATACCAGTTTTCTATACATAGAATGGTCTTACTTTTATAAACTTATTTTCAACATAGTCACATAATGGAGTCTAAACTGTCATGTTAATTTTCAAATAAACAGCCTCCTAGCTGCTTTATATGTTGGTGTTGATCAGGCCATTGATTGTAGTTAGACAGACTTCAGCATCTGTGTGCAGTTTCTGTACTCTAAAGTACTGAGCAGGTCTTCAAAACCGTGGAAGATATTTGAAAAAGTTATGATAGAAACATGAGATCTTGAATTATTCTTATGTGTACACTGTTAAGCAAATATTTATTTGCTTTAATCTAACTTCTTTTTTTCCTAATTTTCAACGAATTTAATGCACAAAAAATAACAGGTTGCTACAAGCAGTTTCACCATTCAGACAAAAGAAGGAATCTGGAGCACAATGTTAGCCAAAATCACAATCATTTTCAAGGGTACAACCTAGACAGCATGTACTTTGTAACATAAACAGCATAGATTATGACATTTCAAACTATTTTAGTACAGCTTTCTCTTTCTACATTAATTGTGTTGAATAACTATGGTATTTGGGAAAACTTCAATGTGCACTTTGACTTTTATTTAGGAATTATGTGATGGCTATTCAGAAAGTAGCACATCCATATCTGAATAACTGGAGCTGCCTGGATTTTGAAGACCCATTAGTATTACATTGTTAGTGAGTCCTTCTCTGGATCACCATATATCCCACCTGGGTCACCATTAAGATTGGGGGTTAGATACCCTGACTATATTTTAACCAAAACCTTTTAGCTAAAATGTCAGACCCAAGAGAGGGTATGATAAAATCACTTGCAAATCTGCAGGCAATGAGACTTACTCAATCTGGGGGAAAGAGGCCCCATGACATTTTAATTCATTCCCCCCACCACACATCAGAAAAAAACCACACACAAGACTTAACAGCCATGCAGAGTTTCATTACAATGCTCCTACACTAAACTGAGACCAAATGTAGCATATCTTCATTATAGATATTCACTGCTTCTCTCTCTCTCTCTCTCTCTAAAATCACAATGGTCATCTGACTTCAGTCTCGATCCTCATAAATCTTCAAAGTTCAGAATTCTCACAGTCTCTCCAGTTGAACACAGATAAAAAAAAAGATGACCTTGACAGTTCCTCCCACATGTAAATTTTCTTCAGCTTCAGAAGTGATAATGTTGTCTCTCAGCAACAAAGTGAGTGCAGCTCCAACAGACACCAAGATAGAGAAAAGTGAAACAGAAGGCAGAAGACACTGAGGAGGGGGATACAGGGAGAGAGTGGGAGTTAGAAATTTTCTTTTCAACTATTTAAACCCAAACTCTAAACTTTTCTGCAGAACACATACATATTAAACTTACAGGTTTTGCTCAGCTTTTAAAACATAACAAACACCCATTAATAATTGCAATAGCTTGCATATAAATGTGTTCCAATCATGTTCTATTGGCAGGATGTTTGCACTTGTGTTTTTGCTCTCCTATGGTACTGCAGGCTATGTAAACAAGATACATGCTACTGCCTTTATCTAGAATTTAGCACATAAAATTATTAAATACACAAGTAATTCTGGATTTTAACATAAGTAGGTACATTCAAAATAATTCTGTATGAAGCGAAATGGAACTGGACATAATAGCTACCTTTTGAAATACAAAATAAAAATCAATTTTTAATCAAGATGTAAAAGACAAATGAATGTATTTCTTGAATATTTTCTGTGATTTAAGTGAAACTACCTTAAAAATCAAACCATTGTTTTATCTAAGAATGAATAACAATATTTTTCTTCTTCCTGTCTTATCAGCTAACTGAAAGACTGGGCTAATCTGAATTTTGATTACCAAATCCACAGCAAGGAAAAATAGAGGAAATCAATTTGCAAGATTATTTTTTAATGGCTATTGATGAAGCATCATTAACCAAACCTTAAGATACTCTCTTTATTTGTAATCTAGGGTTAATTTTGGAACCACTCAACTACTTAAGTAAGTTTTAATGGAAAAACTGCTACGTTTGTGTTTGTCAGGTGAAGTTGTCACTAATGCAGTATACCCTGTCTGGGCTTGCATCTTAAGGGGTAAAAGGCAGTGCATCCTCAAAGTTTTTAAACATTATTTAAAAGCCAGAAAATATTATGGACTTAAACCCTCCATATAAACCACTAGAAGAAACAGCCCTCCTGTTTACCAGACTAAGAGTATTTTGTTAATTTCCCAGCTATTGGTTAATTTGGTCTAGGAAGAAACAGCCACTTATATTAAGTACTTATATTAACCAATGCACACCTACGGTAAACTGACAAAACTCAAAGGGAATTATGCTACATTGTTGAAATCCAGTGTTAATTTACTGCTTTATTTTGCCGTATACCATTTGAAATACCAATTCAAAGGGCAGATTTTTCAGAAACTAATTGCAGTAAGACAGTGCTGTATACAAAGTCATAGTTCCCCATCTATCAAATTATGTCTAATTCTTCTCCCCACTGCTCAAGTACTCTTAACTATACCTTCGAGAGCTTGTCTAGGAAAACTGTCTCTTCATATTCATATTGGTTCTCCTTTATTTTCAATGTTTGCTTCAGGTAACAAGTTCCACGGGGGAATGCTTCATAGGGCTGATGCTTTCATTCACTTGTATTAGCTGAGAACCATTGGAAGCTTATTCCATCTTTTGTAGCACCACAATGTGTTGAGCCTTCTTCCATCACGTCTGTGAGATTTGGAATATTTTTAGTAGTACCTTGGGAAAACTAATGGAATATGGATAACGCATCAGGTATCTATATTCTAAAATGAGCAAGTTATCACAACTGTTGCAGTTAGCCTAGTAGTTAGATGTGGTACAGCTGCTGAGTGATTTGCATTTGGATTTCACCTGCAAAACTTGCATGGGTCAGCTGTGGCACGGAAGCATTAGGACTGATTTGTAGTTCACAATAACTTGAATGCCTTCTGCCCTTGCATCAAATTATGGGTTGGTGTACTGTGGTTGCTGATTATCATAGGAACACTGAAGCCAATGGAATAGATCAACTCTTGTTTTTTTTCACTGATACTATTAAGACAATAGCAACAATTAGCTATAATAATGAAAAATTCTACCACTTAAGCAACAGCAATAGTAATAAAAGCACATGTGTCTCATACATGGCATGTCAATTACCTATAACCCACACCTTAGCTACCTCTGAGAAGTGATGCTCACAGTTGAAAGGTAAACAGGGCTTAGTTCACCAATAAGCGTAGTGCCATGTTAACCACAGTCCAAATCAGGGTACAGCTTACCTTATCCTAAAGTCTAGGAATGAGGAGACTGCTTCAGAGCTCCTTTCTGGGAAAGTCTTCTGTATAGCAGTTTGAGCCCACTTACAGCTTCTGGGATCTTCTGAGGACCTTCCTACTGAACAGCAAATTCTCCTTTTGTTTCACCATGCAGAACATAATTTTCAATTATTTAATCTGATTATTATCTCTTTCATTTACAGTTGCTGGTTATTTTTTGCTGCTAACTTTGGATACTCATCTCATGGTACAATCATATACCTCTTCATCTTACTTTTGAGTCAGCAACATCATTAATTTCCGGACAATTTCCTTCCTTCTAGAATCATAGAATTAGTAGGGATCAGAAGGGACCTCGAAAGATTATCTAGTCCAATCCCCCTACCAAAGAAGGATCACCTAAACCAAGTCACAGTGTCACACAGTATCACAGTAATTATAAGGTTGGAAAAGACCTTAAAGATCATCCAGTCCAACCTAAACCAAATAAACCAAGTAAACCTAACATCTGACATCTAGAGCATGCCACTCAGCACTTCATCCAGACTAACCTTGAACACCTTGAGAGACAGTGACTCGACCACCTCCTTGGGCAGCCCGTTCCAAAATCAGATCACTCTTTCAGTGAAAAACCTTTTCCTAATGTCAAGTCTAAACCTCCCCTGATGGAGCTTAAGACTAGGACCCCTTGTCCTGTCTCCAGTGTCCAGGCAGGACTTGAATGTCTCCAGAGAAGGACATTCCACAACCCCCCTGGGAAGCCTGTTCCAATGCTCCATTACACTCATATTCAGATTCTCTTTGGTTTCCATTTTTTATATCCAGTAGCTTGAAAGTTTACTATATGTGTTCAGATATCGTCCTGGTGATATCCTGAACCCAGGCCCCTGGGAGGCAGCAGACCTCCCTAGGGGAAGGATCTGGTCTACACACAGGACCCCTTGTCCCCCTCAAAAAGGAGTCACCAACAACCACCACCCTGCTCTTCTTTTTCATACTTGAGGTTTTGAGAGTTTTTTAGTGTGGGTGCTCCTCGGGGGTTCTCTAGTAAAGAATTTCATAAACCTCCTCATCCTGATCCCCAAAATCCAGAGCCCCAAACCTGTTTTCTGAGGACAGATGGAAGGGTGGCATCTGGAAGGGTGGAGTGGGGAAGAAGTGTGTTCTCTTTCTCCCACGAATGGAAACCTGTTCCCATTTTTTGTCATCAGGGGAAACTGTACCTTCTTCCTTGTGGGACAATGCCTCAATTTCTTCCAGATCTTGAGTGCCTTCTTCCCTGTGATAGGGAATACCAAGCTCCTCTGCCTCCTGGGCACCTCTAACAGATGAGAGAGTACCACTCCTCCTATCTATCTCCTTTTCATACTTTTGGATACTCCTCAGCCTGTCCACCTCTTCCCCTCTGCAGCCACCATGCAGAGCAGGTCATTCACCTTCTCACAATGTATGCAGATGTTCTCAGCACTACCCAGTGGCATAAGATTCAGACATTGCCTACAGACAGGGGTCTAGTATACTTTTTTGTTTCTGAAAGACCTCCTTTTTCCCCCATTGATAAATCCAGATTCCTAGCAGAACACCTTGAAGAAGCCTTTTCTGAAATCACAGTCTAATTTATTTTGTCACTCTTCCACAAAATTAAAACTTGCTTTAAATGCCTCAAATTTCTCAACCACCAGTCCCCTAGGTGAAACAAAGGAAAAGAAAGGGGAAAGGAGAAAGGGGAAAAGGGAAAGGGAGAAAAGGGCAGGGAAGGGAGGGGAGAGGGAGAAGGAAAGAGAAAGAAAAAAGAAAGAAAAAGAAAGGAAGGAAGGCAAAGGATCAGATTGAGGGGGATTATAGGAGTATTTCAGAGTTTCAGTTATCTTCTAATTGCTGCATTTAAAAGTGTTATATAGAATTCAAAAAGAATAAAAAATTGTATTTCATAGAATCATAAAAAAGCTTAGGTTGGAAGGCAACTTAGAAATCATTTATTCCAACCTCCCCACCATGAGCAGGAACACCTCTCAACTACACTTGGTTGCTCATGGCCTCACCCAACCAAGCCTTAAACAGCTTCAGGGAGGACACATCTACAACCTCTCTGGACAATCTATTCCAGAGTCTCTCCACACTTGTATTGAAGAACATCTTCCTAAAATCTAGTTTAAACCTGCTTTCCTTCAGTTTAAAACCACTTGCCCTTGTCTTGTCACTAAACACCCCTGTGAAAAGTCTTTCTAGGCTTCCTGTAGGTTCCCCTCACATATTTGAAGGCTGCTATAAGGTCCCCCTGAAATCTTCTCTTCTCTAGTCTGAATAGCCCTAGAATCTATGATTAAGACTTTTATTTTTAGAAGTAACAAAAGCTTCTAACACTGTGCTGCTGAAAACCACTGAGGTTTAACTGAATACAATTGTCAGGTCTGAGTTCTGAGTGAGACACAAACGGTTCAAGAGACACAATGGCCAATTCTTGTTGCTTCCAGTGCAATCTAGGTACTTCAACATTCTTTGATGCCTTAAGTATCTCTTAAACCAAAGCAAATGCAGACTTTCTTTTCTAAAATACTCTAAATATACTTAAAATGGAATAGCATACTTGTTTCATATGACATCTGCCATTCTTGCATCGCAACATTTTAGAAGACTATGAATTCTATAATGTTCTTTAGACACATAGAGAGGTTCTCATACTTCATATGGTGATCTGAAAAGAGCTTTCCATTAACTGAAATTTTAAAATAATTACTTTCTTAATTAGATACAACATTTGGAAGAGGTAATTAATACATACTTTACAGATTACTTTTGTTTATATGATTTTTACAACCAGCAAAAGGAAGAAGTGTAGTGTTTTAATCTGACTCAAAATGCATACATGACCCTTTAGTCATCTTCTGCAGATTCTCTTCCAAACTGTAGCTTCTCTTGTAAAATTGAAACTATTGTCAAAGGAGAAAAAATAAACCAGCATAAAAAATATATAATTTTAACAAAGTCAAGTTTCTTCTGTGGCAGTAGTCATTCTGAATGACCCAAAGTCATTAACAATGGGGAAAGAATCCCTAATGTTCTAGTTTCTTTCCCCAAAAAAAGAAAAAACGGCTTGCTTTAACTCTCATGTCTATCAAACAGTTCAAAATTTGTGTTGCACTTTATTCAGTAGGTTTTCCAGTCTAATGCATTATTTTATAAGTATCTTCTCTTGAGATGTCTGTGAATTCCAAAATAGCTGAAGTATCTTTTCAGTTGGAGGAAGTACATTAAATACAAGTCATCAGTTGTTGAAGGTTTCAAATGAAAAAAAAATGGATGATTATTTGGTCTGCAAATCATGAGAAAATAATCTTTTTCATAGTACATTGTACATAGTACACAGTACATTTCATAGTACTCTAAGCCAGAGAAGACCTGAAAACACATAAGCAGAAAATCACTGGGATATTCCTCAAGACATTTGAAGGGAGTTTGCTGGGGAGAGGAGGGTGGGTTTTTTGGGGGAGTTTCCCATTGTTTTTTTCTTAGAGGGAAGGAATGTGAAAAATCAAGGTCAGAAAGAAGATGTTAAGTCCATCTCATGATTAATTTGATATGATATTAGGATGATGATATTAGGAGTAGTAATTAATTTGGTTTTATTCTTACAAATAGGGACAATGACAGCACTTAGTTTACAAAAACCTTTCAGAAAACAATCACATGACAAAAAATCATATCACGGGGTTGGCCTGTATTGCTACAGGATTATAGCAACTGTCTCCAAAATACAACCTATCAGTAAAAAATATTAATGATGCACCCTCAGAAAAGATGAGCAGATATGGAATATATGCATTTTACTAAGAGAAAAGCATATAATTAAACCTTTATTTTGATAGATCTTTGCCATGGAAAATCCAGAAAAGCACTTTTTGGTGCAGATTTTCATGGTCACTCCCCATCTCATTACAAAGCATTGTAAAGATTCTGCTATTTAAATGATTTCATAAAATTAATGATGTTAATAACATCCTGTAGAACTTTGTGCACTTTCAGCTACTATTTCTTTGCTGCAACATTTTGAGTTTGAATGATGCAGTGAATCAATTTCTTATGTGGTGTTAGCTCTCTAACCTTACCCTGGAATCTTTTTTTACTTCAGTCAAAGTAACCACTTCATCAGTGGCCACATTTGCACTGTTTTTCCATAAAATACTGATTTTATTAAAGAATTCAATTACCACTGAGAATATATCTTCTCCAGTACATCTTTCCTTTAGAGGCTCACAACAGATTATCTTGAGAGAACAGTTAAAGCTTAACCAATGATCAGGCCAGTCAGCATAGGTTCATGAAAGGCAAATGGCATCTTGGCTTGCATCAGAAATTGTGTGACCAGAGGGACTAAGGAAGTAAACCTTCCCCTATATTTGGCAGTGATGAGGCCCTACCTCAAGTACTGGGTTCAGTTTTGGACACCTCAGTGTCCAGCAGCAGGGGTTGGAGTTAAATGATTTTTTGCCATCCCTTCCAACCCGTAGCAGTCTGTGAGTCTGGTTTATTAATACAGAAAGAACATTGAGGTGCTGGAGCAAGTCCAAGAAGGGCATCAAGGCCGGCAAATAGTTTGGAAAACATTCTGTGAGGACCCACTGAGAAAGCAGAGTCTGTTTATTCTGAGGAAAAGGAGACTGAGGGGAGACCTTATTGGTCTCTACAAATATCTGAAAGGAGGTTGTAGTGAAAGTGGTGTTGGTCTTTTCTGGTAACAGGACAAGGGGAAATGGCCTCAAGCTGCACCAGGTGGAGTTTAGGTTGACTACCAGGAAAAACTTTATAGTAAGGGTGGTTAAGCACTGGAACAGGCTCCCCAGGAAGGTGGTTGAGTCACCATCCCTGAACATGTTTAAAAGTCATTTGGATATGGTGCTTGGGGAAATGGTTTAGCAGTGGGTCCTTTAGTGGGGTTAGGTCGAGGTTGGACTCATTGATCTTGAAGGTCTTTTCCAACCAGAGAAATTCTGTGAAAGCTGTGTTTCTTTGTGTATTTCATTATTGAAACACAATATAGCAAATACCATAAAATGAAATACTATAAACAAGCATTTTCAGCCACCTGTACAGCAAACCTCCTACACTTGATCTATACATTTCTTCAAAACTTCAACAATACTTTCTATGCATTATCCAACAGGATTTGCTGACAAAGGAATTGATTTTATTTTGTTGCACAATAGTCTTCAGTGTATTTCACCCATATATACCACGGCAGTTCTGGGTCTTCTGCTCTTAAAAAGTGGATTCTGAACACTCACTACAATTAGTGAAGTATTGGGAATAGTACCATGACTTTAAACAATTACATCTGATTAGATCATCAGTGAATTTAATTTATGACTGACAAAAAGAGAAGGAGAAAAGTCACCTTGGTCATTTTCTCATTTGCTTGTGCTTACATTATTAGCTCTATTTTCAATCAAAGCAACTTTTTTGTTTTGCAAGTGTTAATTGCAGCTAGATATATATCCATAACTCCTCTTAAACAAGGATACATAAACTGCAATATTTTGCAATATATTCAAAGTGAGCAACTGATTAGCAGTACCATTGTCACCTCCTCTACACAGCAGAGGACCCATTCTCATCCCAGGATAGCTTGGTGACTGTTTGGGTGGCATGAGGCATTCTGACACACAGGCAGAGTGAGGATGCCAATGTCAAGTCATATAATAAATATATGTAAAGCTCTTTATTTTTCTTTAGATAAAAAGTAAAGTTTTTTTTAACCCAAACCCCAACAAATCACTATAAACCCCCCAGTATGTGCACAGCCCATTTTAGAGACCACTGTCCTATATTATAACTAGCAATTTCACTCTGAAAGAGTAGATACGAGTATGGCTTTCTTCAAAAAACTTCCACATGCCTTCTGCACACTGATAGCCTGTAGACAGCCCTTAGGCAGTATATATATGTCTTTTCTGGGACTATTTCATGTCATATTAATCTTCCTCATGCTACAGAGGTCTGTTGGGTTGCATAGGACATCACACGCTCTGTGAAACACTCCTCAAGTGCGTCCAAGGTTTCATTTACAAGCACCAGCCCCTTAAGAACAGTGAGTGTGATTTTAAAAACAGCTCAGAAGACAACATAAGCTGTATCTGAGCAAACAGATTTTCTTACAAGAGGTCTATGCAGAATATAGAATCTGAGATTAATTCAGAGACTATTGTAAAAGGACTGTCAAAATGGGGTTACAAAAAATTAGGATTAACAGTAAAATAACTGCAAAAATCACTGGTTGTGCAGACATATGTAGTCATGTAGGTACATTGCTGTGGATATCTTTTTAGTTATAAGATTTGGATTTGAATGCTTTAAAATCACTGATCTATATCAGCATAATAATAAAAAAATTGTGGCAGTTTTCCAGTTCCTGATGTAATGATTTTGGAAAGAGTAATACTTGGCCTGCAGATCAGTGTGATTTAGAGCTATGCTAAAACAACTATGGAACGTACCAGCATAGGTCCACCTAGATGATTAAGGCACTGGAGCATCTTTTATATGAGGAGATGTAAAACCATTAGTTTAGTTTGGAGAAGACTCAGGTGAATCTTATTAGTGTGAACAAATACTTGATGGGAGAGTAATGACATGAAGAAGCCAGACACCCGTCATTGGTACTCAGTGATAGGGCAAGTGGCAATGGGCACAATTTAAAACACAATGAATTCTGTCTGAACACAAGAAAACACTTTCTTACTGTGATATTGGTGAAGAGTGGAATAAGTTACCTAGAAAGGTTACAATGCCTCCATTCACAGAAGTAACACAGAAGTTGAGAAAACTCAACTGTGTGTTGTCTTGGACCTGGTCTAGTTGATCCCAGTTGAGCAAACAGTTGCATGGGAAGATTTTAAGAGGTCATTTCCAGTCAGTGGCACAGAGTCAAATTAGAAGCCTGTGGTCAGTGGTGGTGACCAAGGATCAGTCCTGGATCCAGTTTTGTTCAATATATTCATCAATGACCTGGATGAGAAGATAGACTGTATCCTCAGTGACGTTCACTGTTGATACAGAACTGTGAGGGATGGCTGATACACAGAAGGCAGTGCTGCTATGCAAGCAGATCTGTATAGGCTAAAGAGAAGATCAGTAAGGACAAAGCGTAGTGTACTGAATCTGGGGAGGAATAACACCAGGTACCAGTACAAACTAGGAGCTGACCTGCTGGAAAGCAGTTCAGTGAATAAGGGCTTTGGAGTCCTAGTGGATAGTAAGTTATCTATGGAACAGCAATGTGTCCTTGTGGCCAAGAGGGACAATGGTAGCCAAGTGTGCATCAAGGAAACTCTGTCCAGCACCTCTAAGGAAATTGTCTTCCCCTCTACTTTGCCCTGGTGAGACCACATCTGGAGTACTGTATCTAGTTTTGGGCTTCCCAGTTCGGGAGAAACAGGGGTCTACAGGAGAGAGTTCAACAAATTGCTACAAGGATGATTAAGGGACTTGAACACCTCTCCTATGAAGAAACATTGAGATAACTAAAACAGTTTAGTCTTGTGAAGAGAAGGCTGAGAGTGGATCTTATTAATGTCTATAAATATCTGAGGGGTGGGTGTCAAGAGGAAGGGAACAGTTTCTTTTCAGTGGTGACCAGTAATAGGACAAGAATAACAGGTATAAGCTAGGGCATAAGAAGTTCCACTTCAACAGGAGAAACATCTCTACTGTGAGGGTGATAGAGATGGAACAAGATGCCCAGTAAGGTTGTGGTGTTATTCTCTGAAGAAAAACCCATCTGGATAAATTCCTGTGTTGCCCGTGCTAGGCAATTTTACTTTGAACTAGAAGGTCTCTACAGGTACTTTCTAACTCCTAATTCTATGATTTTATGATTCCAAACAATTTTGTGCTTCTAATTTCTTTATCTTCTCTCTAGGTGAAATTTTAGAAGACTGCCAGATACTAAAATGTTATATGACTAAACTCCCTAACCTCCAACCACCAAAATGAATCATTATTTTGTTAAGAATAAAAAATTTAAGAAATGCAACATTTGCCTGTTGGTGTTTACCTAACTCCATATCAAAGGTCATCACCTGCATCACAGTTTATAGCAGTAACTGGCAATACACCAATGTTTCTGTGCTTTAAACATGTAAGCTTACCACATTTAAGCTCTCTGACTACACCAAATGAAGGAGAACAAATTCTGAAGAATCTTTGACAATATAGGAGACAAGATTAGTTTCATTTGGTTCTTTTAATCTGAGGTCTAAAAGACTAAGGTCTGAAAACTTCTTTAGAGGAAGGATATTTCAGGAAACAGGTTGATAGGGGTTTGTATAAAACTGTAAAAAGAGCCCCTGAGCAGGCCAGTATCACAATTTGACCTTTAGAAATACTTGGCAAACTTTTATATCAGCATGAATTGTTGCAGTGATGTATTTCTCCTAGGGCTATTCACATTAGAAGAAGTATTGTGGTGAGATCAGATGCTCTGGTCATGATGGCATGTTGAGAAATTGTCCATCAGATGGCAAGGTAAAAACAGTTTTCACAAACAACCCAAAATGTATCTACAAAACTAAATCCATCCTACAGCCCACCTACTCAACAGAAAATTCAGGGGAAAGCTTTTAATACTTCATTTCAGAGATGACCTCACAGGAAGATACTGATGAAGTAGGAAATATCTGGAACAGATTGTTTTATGAAGGAGTGTTGCAGTTTGAAAATTATCAAATTCTCAAGTGTTAATTTTATTGGTTTTATGCTGAAAAAAAAACATTTTATTTTGAAGCTGAGGGTAGCTTTCTCAGCAGACCCCTGTGTCAGTGTCCTGACCCTACAGGTGAGTAGGGACTGGACTTCCTGTTTTCTGGCCTTCTCGTTGCATCTCTCAGCAGAGAGCTTCCCCTGCCACCTCCCCTCCCAGGGCATGGGGGGCAAGCAAAGGCTCTTGGCCTACCTGACACTGAAGAGTGGAGCACAGAAGAAGCCTAGCCTGGCCTGGCCACTCTACTGGAGTGGTGGAACTGCAGTCCTCTCCTCACTGGAAAGAGGCTGACCCAGCTGCAGGGTAGTCACTGCATTTCTGTAACAGGGGACAGCCCTACCCAGTTTATGGTAGTAGGCCAAAGCATCCAACTGCTGTTCCCACACACCTCTTCTCTCAGCTCGATCACCTTTGAAGATACAAGATGATGGTGAGCTCTTAACCCTCTCCCTCTCTTGGAGCCTTAACCACAAGGGAGAAGAAAAGAGAGGAGAAAGCCCTGTAGCAGGCCCCTGAAGAAGGCCTGTTTATCACAGCAGCTATTACCCAATGTGAGCAGTGCCATGTTGCCTTTGTCTCCACCAAAGTTCAGCAGATCCTGGATCTCAACTCTGCCACTGATGAGACTGGGAGAGGCCTCTGATTTCAGAGAGAGAGAGACATAGAGATCATCAAGTACCAATCTCCTGANGCATCAGGGAGGGCTGACATCTTCGAGAGGACCGGAAAAGGAACATTTCCACAAGCATCAAATGTATATTTTGTGCTGTATTCCTGCTTTCCCCCCACCGCCCACCCACCCCTTTCCCTTCTGAAAGTGGGATGCAACTCTGTGTGTGTCTGTGGAGGCTTTATAGTTATGAGAGTTGGTGTACACTCTCTTTCCCAGGGTTCTCATCGAAAACCAAGACCGAATGTGTTAGCTGTCTCCCATTTCTCTCAGAGTGTGTGCAAAGGCATTGTGATGCAGTTTCTGGTTTACCTTTTTGATTCTTTTACTTATTTGTGGATTTTTCATTTTCTTATTGGTGATGGGTTCAACAAATTCTTTTTTTTTTTTTTGGCAAAGTTGCTTCATTGCCTGTTGAATTCTCACTGAGAGCTGGTTGCTGTGCTTCGATTGTAGGCACCAATCTAAGCCGATTAGACCCTTGCTCTATCCCATTACAGGGAGGAAGACAGATACAGTGGTTGCTTCAGTCCTTCCAGAGGTAAAATATTCCCAGTTTGCAGAACAATTCAGTCTCGATTACTTGGCATGCTTTAAAAATATTATAAATTATATCTGTCCATAGGTACTTATGCAGAAACTTCTAAGCACCAGACCATGCTGTTCTGGATCTTTTTACGAATCTTGCTCTTGCTTATCATTTCCCATTTTCAAGAGAATGTATGAAATGTAGCATAAGTTCTCTCACCTGTCTTACTTGGTGTGTTCACAAATTTGGTTGGAAAGCTAGAGGATTTTACTTTGCTTCTGTGTTGTAATAAAGGGGGAAAAAAGGCATTGAGGTAGTGGAAATATGATTGACAAACAGAAAAAATCAATAAAAGATGAGAGTGAGTGGGAAGTGAGAAGCACTCATACTAAAATAGAAAGAACAGAAGGGAAGATATAAAACTTTCTGCACACAAACTATACAGACATGGAAACTGAGGAAAACAGAGGGGGCAACATACTGATGGATGAAAGAGCTGAAAAATAAATGTCAAGACAGATGACAAATTCAGGTAAAAGGAAAAAACTTCCATATATAAGCTTACTAGAAGGTAGATATTTTTACACACACACACACACACAAAAAGGAGCATCAAACATAAGAAGCTAAAGGAGTATGTGCTGTAATGACAACGGGTCTGAGATACATATACCTTTCATGACCTAAAACAATGCTCTCAACTCCATTACTTTAAGCCTCCCTCACTGTGTTTGTAATAAAATAGTCTGGAGGCAAGCTAGAAATACAGAAAAATAGGCATATACTCTGAGATTTATTTCCTTATGTCAACAGAAGAAGATGACATTACAGTTTGAATAACAACTCTGCCTTTCATTTATGGTAAGTTACATACTCAGCTGTGAAAAACAACACAGAACCATGCAGCATTTGAACACTGTCACATTCTTAAAATATAATCAGAAAGCTTCCTAGGAGCTCCTGAACTATCTTTTAGAAATTAACAATTTTTGAGACTGGGAGGTAAAGGAAATGGAAAGGCAGAGTTTTATTTTAGAACAAAGAAAACACTTCTCACACTACATGAGAAATTTTGTTGTAAGATTTTACTTTCAGTTAAAAAAAATCATTCATGGGAAATTATAAAGTCATTACATCAGAATTTGCAGCATGAATGAACTCATAAGAATCATTTGCAAATATATATCAGATAATATTTAATGCACACCTTCAAAACTCCTTTGTTCTAAAAGTTACTTTATCTCCTCGTTTTCCCCTTCTGCAGTTGTTTGTTTTTTTGGTTTTTTTTGCTGCTAATGCAAGCTTCAGGGATTTACCAAGTTTCAAGTTTCAACTGCAGACATACTGGAATAAGCAAGCAGCATTTTCCAACTCAACTCTACTTGCATCTTTATGAAAGCTTAGTGAAGCTTTCTGTTTGAAAGCTTTAGCCCAACCATGTCAACCACATATTTCAGGAGGCAACACACATTTAAAGTTGTATTGAGATAAGGTTAATTTTCCCTGCAGCAGTCCTCATAGAATTGTCTTGCTATTGGTAGCTAGGAAGGTGTTGATAATACACAGGTATTACAGACTCAGGAGCAGAAGCTCCTTCACTCTTACTATTGAGAGCAGCAGTAGTGCAAAATAAGTTGTCAAGGAAGGAGGCACAGGTTCATATTTTATCAGTCCACTTTACGAGAGCACACGGATGCTGAAAATGCAATGCTCTCCTCACCACAGGATATTCTGACTCATGGTATCTATGTAAGGTCTTAGTTCCATGCTAAATACACAGTGGCAGAGAAGTCCAGAACTAGCATTGACTACAATTTAAAAGCATTTCCTTGGTGAAAATAATTAATTTTATCTAGGATCAGCAGAGTACCCTACTAGGTAGGTTCTATGTATGGAAGAAAATTGTAAGTGGACAATTTCAGAGCTGACAGTGGTTGAGAAGAAAAGGGTTTTAAAAGGGCATTTCAGTTCAGGTATTTGTTTTGCCCTTCACAACAATAAAAGTGAAGAGAACAACAGTCCTAAAAGAAACTGGGTGGGGGTTTTCTGACTAAAAAACTAAAATTATCATAGTAAATACACAATAAAGCAGATCACAGTATAGCAAATGAAATAAGAAACACAAGTGAACTGCATACACAACATTCTGCAGGACAAATTATGTCTCAAATATAGATTAAATCAATTTCATGCACAATTTATTAGTGTTGTTACGGATGGTCTGTTCTAAGTCAGTTCCTAGGTGAATTGAGTTGTTCACCTAAAGCAGTACCTAGCAATCGTTTACAGTAGAAATGAATTACTGTAACAAAAATGGATATGCTGGGCAGAGAAGGAAAACAAAAAATAGGCAACTTGAGAAGTGCATATGTACTTTGCAAAACTGCTCATTAGCTTTTTATAGATAAGCAGATCCGTAAGCACTTCTGAAAAATGACATTTTACATTAGCTAAAGGTTTTAAATGGAGCTAGTATATCAAACCTGTCTTCTCAAAGGACAAGCTTCTGTATTCAGAAAGCCTCCGATACATGTTGGTTTAAATT
This sequence comes from Upupa epops, assembly GCA_013397515.1. NCBI lineage: Eukaryota > Metazoa > Chordata > Aves > Bucerotiformes > Upupidae > Upupa > Upupa epops. The sequence continues at coordinate 105,096 of VZRI01007448.1, read as the reverse complement.
ATCTTTAATTAATTTCTACTACTGAATATGAATTTAATCCCACACATAGTAGCGTTCTGAAATGTTGTGTAAGTGAAACATAGAGCTTCGAGGTGCCCTGAAGCAGGAATTAATACAATTTGTTACACAGCATCATAATTTTACTAGGATGAAAAGAATTCTCTAAAGATTGCATACAGAATTCGTTTTGAATCTGGTTTATGTCACAAGTAAAGTAAATTCTGTTGGCAACACTTCACTCCCTAATGCATTCTTATCCATAGTACAACCCCATCCAAAACCAGAATTAGATGTGACTGGCTGCCTTACCACTCTTGAGAATCCCAGTAATATAGCATAGTAGCATAGGTATCATAGTCCTGAAACAATGCTGGCATAGACATTATGTTAAACCTAAAAAATAACTGTCATATGCTGGAAAAATGCTCTCATCATTTTAAATTGCTAACAGCTACAGCTCATCCAGAAACATAAAAGGCTCAATGTTTTTTTTCCCAGATTCTTAGTCTTCTCCTTAACTTCTCCAGCATTATACCAGTTCACCAACCCAGCAATAATTTGGCATCCCAGGGTGTGTACATAAGACACCTCAGTTTCCTGGATTGTCTGACAGCATTTTCTTGACCACTCAAACCTAGCAAGAAAGGGTTTACTCAAGGTAAACAAAGAAACATTTGATTGAAAGTATAAACTGAACACCAACCCTTTCTTTTCTTTATTCTCATTCATTCCTTGGGAAGTTGTTGTGGTTTTCCCTCTCAGTGATGCCCTAGTTTATTTATGGTATTTTATGGTTAGGAGCCATTTAGGCAGCCACCACAACCAGCCATCATTTGCTGATATCGTACCAAGCTACAGCACAATATTGAAGCAAAACCTATTGCTTTGCTGAATTATTTTCTTCTGTCCTTGACAAGAGAGTTAATCACATCCATACTTCAGAGAAATGTCTGCCATGTTTAATGTTATTGAGTGCTATTGCATCAGCCTCTGCTCTGCTGTGCTTCCTTCCAAATAAAATGTGTAACGTCATATTGTATTGTGAACCGCAGTCCTAATCATGATTGACCGTCGGCACAGATAATGGTAAATGCTGTTCAGTATGGTTTAAGTCTTGGCTTTTATCAGGTCTGGACCTTTGTGAGAAGTGCCCAGATCCTGATACTACATCTCTCATCCACACCCACCTTGTGGTGTGCAATCTGTCTGGGGCTGACCTAGGGAGGTTTCAAGATCTGTGAGGCAGTGTACTGTACTCCTCCCTAGATCCATCTGCAGCCATGAGCAATGTTTGAATAGAGTGTGACTGGGATCTGCCACAGCCTAGCCTTCTCCAGCTGCTACCCTAAGCCCTGGATCCAGCTAGGAAGATAGACTCCAGGATGGAATCAAGGTGACATTTGGCTCAGTAATGCCCAGGGCCAGACTGGAGACAGTGGTAAGCTGAAAGGCAGTGAGTTCCCAGAGCAAGGAGCATGAGTCCTATATTCTCACAGCCTTTACCATAGACGTCTTCCTCCAGCACCTGCCAGGCCATTTCCCCCCTCTTTTCACAAGTTTCTGAGCTGAGGTTAGGCCAGACATGTCTCAGTGGCCAAACCCTGGCTAGGGGAAGTAGGATGGGTGCAACATTCCTAGACCCTCTGGATTAACACTTAGGGACCACGTTAGGGCCAGGGCTTGAGAAGTATTTCAGTTGTTTAGTTCTTATCCAAACACTTGCTTGCCATTGATTTAAAAGCATGCTCATTGATTTGGGAAATAGTGTGTATATATTTCCCAATATACACACTGACTCTGAATATATATAAATATTTCAGAGTCTGAGTCTTAATTCTGGTAATAAATTATACTTTAGGGTTTTTTTCAAAATTTACTATAGTGTAAGGAAGAAATTGGTCTTTTAGTCCTCCTGAAAATTCTTTGGTCCTTGTCACTTGTTTGTCAATAGTTTTCTTGTCTGCAAACCTCCATTGGCATGGAAAGGATTTTCCTGTGGAGATATAAGAATTAATTCTTTTTATTTTATTATATGTGCACATTGGTTTTATAGAATCATACAATCATTAGGCATCAGAAGACACCTCAAAAGATCATCCAGTCCAATCCCTCGCCACAGCAGGATCACCCAGACCAAGTCCATGCGGGTTTCAAACTTTTACAGAGAGGGATACTCCACGAACCCCCCAGGCAGCCCCCTCTAGCACCCCATCTCTCTCCCTGAGAAGAAGTTATAGAATCGGTCAGGGTTGGAAGGGATCACAAGATCATCTAGTTCCAACCACCTGCCATGGGCAGGGAGACCCACCCTAGAGCAGGCTGGCCAAAGCCTCATCCAGCCTGGTCTTAAACACCTCCAGGGATGGGGCCCCAACCACCTCCCCCAACCCAGTCCAGGCTTTCACCACTCTCACGGTGAAGAACTGAGAGTTTCTCTCTTTAGAGCTTATCTATAAATGTTAATGACTTTTTATGAGGACTAATATGGTTCTGTAGATTTTGTGGCTGGCTGCTGAAAAGATTACTTCCTTTGAGTATAGTCTAGCAGTATTTTTTCTAGTGGGAATGACTACTTCTAATTCACAGAAAATATTAGTCTTTTATTTTAAGTAAATGGAAATGGCAATTAGGTATTACTGGAGTAATTCACTGAGTGAATTCTGGAAGAAATTATCTTGTTTAATTTTGATCATCAGGAGCCTTCTTATTTGCCTTTTGTGAGTCGGGGTTTGCTTTTTAATATATTGAGGCATCACTACATCTTTCAGTACTTTTTTCTCAATTAAAAATTGACTCTCAGTCAAGGAAAAACATGAAGATATAAAGGACTCCAGTGTACCTTCTGCTTCTTAAGCCCTACGTTTGTGTAAACTTCCAAGACTGACACCACTATTTTATTCTTTAGTTTCTATAATTCATCAAACTTTTATTTGATAGGACTGAGACAGGCTGCCAGTAGAAAGCAGCCAGTTTCCTCTCAAAATGGCCTAAATCCAGAAATAAAGTGTAAACACTTTCTCTGGCTCCCCATTTCAAAATGCACCTAAAACAATGATGCCCAGGAAGCCTCAGAGTTACTCAGCTCTGTATCGTCAATGCAAATGGGAAAAAGTCCCAAAGTCCATTCACTGGTACTAAATCAAGTGGAAGGGGTTAGATATTTAAGACAACTAAGAAACCAAACTTCTCTCAGTTCACTTCAGCAACCGATTTTCATGTTATAGATCCATTTTATTTCTCTAGTTTTTGCAAGCCAGAAATATCTGTGTAAATGATGTCCTAATGCTGCTGTGCTATTTTAAAGACAGAGGGGGTTCTTTGGATGTTGTTCATAATTTCTTAATTTAACCAAGTAGACAACAGATAGTGTTGAATTTTATCCAGGAAAAGAATCCTCTGAGTAAAGATCTCAAGATAAAAAGAAGCTAAAAGTAGCATTCAAGTTATAAAGTAGATCTTACATCTTTACAGTAAGCCTGAGAAAGACTGTATATCAGTTAAAGCATATGTAAAGATAATTTTATCTATTCCTCCTGTTTAAAAACATGTCAGGCAGATTCTAAACACTTTACTACCACTCATCTAAGGCTTCCCACTGACTTCAGCTTGCCTATGAACAGATAAAAGATGACATGACTCCCACAAATGATGTCTAGCTACAAACCCAACCACAGTTCCTGAAAGATGAGGTATACCCAATACCTAGGTAAATCAAAGCATTATCATATAGCTCTTTGCTTCAGATATTTTGGCACATGAGCCAGTTCCATGAGCCAGTTCTTTAACACTTGGCTACCTCTATGAAACATCATCAAATTATTCAAAAAAGGAGACAAATAGACTAAAATAAAAAGAGAAAAGATTACTCTTGGCTTACTATGTTCCCTTCAATTCTGAAGTTTAATCCACAGCAACTGACTTGATGAGATATGGAGTGAAGGAACAACCCAAAGCACTGGAAATATCTCGAGATGATGCTTTCAGCTAGTAAGACACAACCTAATGGAAGATGCATTTTCTCAGCCACAGTCTGTATTATAGATGCCTTCACCATTACACAGTTGATGTATAAATAAACATTTAGTGACCCCTCTGTTATATATCTCTCACAAGACCTAAGCATTGGTAGTGAGAAGGCAATAGACCTTATGCAGGTACTTAAACTTGCATCTAGGCTCAAATATTTCCCTGAAATGGCAAGTAATTTCTACTTTAATATGTGTTTTTCTCAGATTCTATGAGATCTTCAATATTTTCCTTTTAAGTGTTTTATTTGTAGACTTATAATATTTCAATGTGTATAATTTCAACTTCTCTTTTCAATGTGTGAACCACAAAAAAGCAGCTCACTTTGAGATTCTGCATAATGAGTAGTGAAAAATTACAAACCTACAAGGACTTGATGCTATGTGAAAATTTGGACTCTTTAAGGTTATTCAGTGAATTTTGTGAATTCAGCAAAACCTGAACTCTTTGCTTTCAGAGACAGAATATTAATGCTTCAGGTCTGTTCCTCAAACCCTTGAGAAAAAGAGGAAATCTAAACATGCCAATCTTAACTTTCATGGCTGTGCTTTTCATGCTTCTCTTTCACAGTGATATATTGTAAAATACAGGTAGAAGACCAGCTTGCGTTTATACCTTAAAGCCAACAAAGGCAGAGCAGAATAAATGTAGGTTAAGAGTATCAATATATTCTTAAAATTTGGAGAAATGTTTGGTCTTTCTCAAATCAAACAACCACTTGACAATGGAGGAAAAGCTTTAATGGCATAGATCATTACATATAATTTATTCTTTTAACTTTAAAATGTCTGGATTACTTAAACCAGTGTTTCCATTCTGAAATGGAGATTGCTTACTTTATGGATTCTTTTGTTATATAGGTGTGTGCACCTATATAGGTGTGTGCACCCCTGCACATATATTCGTCTGTGGGATGGCTGTGTATTCATGTGTAAACATACATATATGTCCTGTATTAGAAAGAGTGTGGCCAGGAGGATGAGAGGTCATTGTTTCCCTATAGAAGACATTGATGAGATCCCACATCGAATATTGTGTTCAGTTTTGGGCACCTCAATACAATAAGGACATTGAGGTGCTGGAGCATGTCTAAAGAAGGGCAGTAAAGCTAGTGAGGGAACTGAAGGCACTGGAGTTGTTCGGTCTGGAGGTAAGGAAGCTGAGGAAAGATCTTATTCTCTTAAACAACTACCCAAAAAGAGGTTGCAGAGAATGTTACAGGTTGGAAGAGACCTTGAAAGACCACCTAAGTCTAACCCCCCCCCCCCACCCCCCCCCACCGAAGTTGGGTGTTCTATGCACCCAGTGATACCCAGATGGTCTCCCACCTAAGTACAAACCAGGCCCAAACTTGTATTAGCTTCTGACACAAGACTGTGCTTTTTTCCAGGGTGGCATGGCCATAGACCCATGCAAATAGGTTTCTCCCAAGCCACTAGTGATAGGACAAGAGGAAATGGCCTCAAGTTGTGCCAAGGAAGGTTTAGATTAGACATTAGGAAAAATGTCTTCACCAAAAGAGTAGTAAAGTATTGGAACAGGCTGCACAGAAAAATGGTGTGGGCACCATCCCTGGAGGTGTTTGTAAAATGTGGAGATCTGACACATTGAAGTATGGTTTAGTGGGCATGGTGGCATTGGGTTGAGAGTTGGACTTGATGAACTTGCATGTCTCTTCCAACCTAAAGTGTTGTATGATTCTATGAAGTCACGGCATAAATCCACAAAGCACACCTTTAGGATTAGTGGCATGGTTCCAGTGCTTTATGGACAATTTGAGAAGGATTTTAATCTGTGTTCTTTGCAAAGAATAAGACAACTTTTGTCAGTATTAAATATAGACGTATTTTGCTCATGTTTTTCACATCCTGACATGGATTAGGGGTGTTCTGGCCACTGAATGAATCACAGATGCTATCAACTCTTCTCCATCCTCACAATTGAAGAGAAAGAAAGAAAAGGGAGAGAGCGACTTATGGATAGGAAAAGAAAACTGATTTAATGAAAATTGTAACAGTGAAGAAACATATATGCAAAATCCACACTGAATCCAAGCCCTCCACAGTCAATTATATCACTGTCACCACTGGCACCAGGGGCAAATGTTTAGAAAATCCCCAGCTGGCCTCAGCCGCAGAATCAGATGCAGGAACTGTATTCCATATCTGGATTCAGCAATATATGGGCTGCGGCTTAAGGCAGAAGAGACAGAGTCATCCTCAGACACCAGCTTTTGAAGAAGAGTTTGACTCATATTTGTAACAAATAGGAGATATATGGGGTGGAATACTGTTATGGTTTGAAATGCTGTTGTTTGTCTTGAAAACTGCAAGCCAAAGCTTAATTTATGTGTTTTCTGGAAATAGAGGTGATTTGTCCTGGTGGAGGGTGTTTTGATTTCAGGTTTCTGTCCTCCCATACTCCCCACTTCTTCCTTTGGACTCCATCTTCTTAATTTTGCTACTTCTTTGTAGTTGAGGTATGGGAGGTTTAGATTAGATCTTAGGAAGTAATTACTTACAGAAAGAGTGGGGAGGCACTGCAACAGCCTTCCCAGGGAGGTGGTTGAGTCAGCATTCATAGAGGTATTTAAGAAGTGTGTAGACACGATGTCTCATGTCATGCTATAATGGCAGGCATGAAGGAGGTTATTTTGTGGTTTTCAATCCATCAGGTATTTAGGTATCTGTGGGTATGCGTATGGTTGGACTCAGTGATCTGGTAGGTCCTTTCCAACCATGTTTATTCTGTGATTCTGTGATTCTTGTCCAGAATGCAGAGACAATGCACATGGCACTAAACTAGATGGACACTAGTAATTTTGCCTGGAAATGTGGCATGTTTCTAGACAGGGTGGAATCTCAGACATCAGTGGTAAGAAGGTTTCATCTGGAGAGAGATCTCCTCTTGTTCATAGCTGTAGTAATCAGAATTTTGGGAACGAAGCATTGGCATGGAGGCACATGGAACAGAGATCTAGACTGTAAATTGCTCACTGATGCCAAAAGACTTGAACATAAACTTGATGGGCACCACCAAGTTCCAGGAACAGCTGGATGTTTCCTTTACCTTTTTAGGGTTTGGACTTTGAGGTTTTGACTCAACTATATGAGAACACTGTAATGAAACTCCATACGTCTTTGCATGTGTGTCTCTTTATATTTGTTGTATGAGGTTTTTATGTGGGTGAAATAAATGTATTGCCTTTCTCTTCAAGTCAATTCAGTTTTGGTTTTGCCTGTAATTAATAAGTGGCTTCTTTTCAAACCCTTCCCATATTATTTCTATTTCTGCCCATTAGCACCTTAGATAAACTAATTTTTAATGTTGTTGTCAGAGTTTTAAACCCTTGAGAAATATCTTGTTGCTTAGTTTATGCTCATTTGTCCTGTCTACTCCTACCCACAGTTGCAGTCTCTGCAACTGTGCACCCCAATGCAGCACTCAAGATTTAGCAGTGACTTTGGTTCTCACAGAAGCCAGGATAAACAGAGCCTTTCTGCATCCCAGTCCTTGGTATTTACTGTAAACATCAGGAGTTACATCACTCGTAGGAGCCCTGTCTGCAAAAATACAAATACGCCTTTAACTTCAGAAAGTGCAGTTTCTTAGAAGAAACTGAGCTGTAAAATAAAATCACTGAACAGAATCTGTTCTCACTCAGACTAGAACACAACCCTGATACTAACTTTTTGTCATGTCTTTCATTCTTCGTTTATCTCTTCCATAATATTTTTGCCATTGTCAATTATTCTGTGGTTTAACACAGCCCCCTTACTCTGCTTCTTTATCACAGCTCAAAATCTACAATGGTGGGTAGTCTTGACTTGTATCAGTTTCTTCTTTCAGCTTCATTTTTATGACAAAATTACCATTCTCTTTCTTGGCTTGTCTTAGAATCCAGAGTAATGTCACTTGGGCCTCAGGGGCTGCTGAGCAGCAGCAGGTTTGAGCTGAAGAAGACAAGGTAGCATTAGCAGTCGTGCCTAGCTTTATAATAGTACCTTCCTTCAGGATTTGTCAATTTTGATTTTGCAGTTCAGTCAGAAATGGCTTGTGCTGTTTGTCTCCTGTCTGCTCAGCAAAATAAAGGGAATCATTTTCTGTTCCAGGTGACAAGAGTGGAAAGGAGACCCCCAGAGGTACTTCTTGGTATGATGTGCAAGCTACACTTCTTTTCCCCCCTACATCTGTGATAACCTCTTGTGTTTCAGGATATTTAAGTTCTCTAGATAATTTAATAATGGGAAAATCACACTCCAACCTACTTTCCTTTTCATAAGCTGCATGTCCAGTGATTTTTCTGATTTCACTAGCTGTGAAAGTAAGTGAGAAGGAAAGAAAAGTGGGGAGAGAGAAAACAAGATCGACAAAACTCATTTCTGACCAATGTGGAACGACAGTGAAAAAGGGTGAATATTCTTGAGAGCTCTGCTCCCACTAGAGAATGCTCTTGCCATAAAACAGTGGAGAAAGATTTTAAAAATGAAAGGCAGCACAAAGAAAATGCAGACACCAGTGCCAGAATGTGAAGACAGTGGTTGATTCCTGAACGAGAGCTTGGAGAGAAAATAAAAACTAGTACAAAAAGTCTCTGTTGCCCAGCTATGAATCTTCTTCTAAAGTGTTCAGGTATTTATGCCTGTTTGTTTTGTGTAATGATACAGCAGCACAGCTTTGCTGTTAGTCACTGCCCCTTTTTCAGAGAGCTTGCAAAAAATGAACTCAGTTCCTTAGCCACCGGATTTCAGTCAGAGCTTGGTTTGAATCCTTCTCATGCATGCAGACCGCAAATATCTGCCAAACATTTCTGGCTGATTGGAAGGTATTTCAAAGATGTGGGAAAAGTTTACATGTGCTGTAGGAGTAAGATGTGGGGCTTTTCATTGCCTCTGATTTTAATTAGTTGCAAATCATTTGTCCCTGAGAATGTAAATTGTAATTTTAATTTTGGAAATCTTCTCATTTGGATTCTGGATGTCATGGACTGTGTTAGTCATTTGATGCTTCTCAAATAGGAGAAAACTGATTATGTTAACACTGATTAAATGAATATATGTCACCTATTCTGTAGTGAAAAGAAAAAGATGGGTGTTAAAATATATTTTCATTTGTGAAGATAAAGTAAGGCATTGTAATCCTGGCAATAGAGATCCCTAATTATGCCAGAGAAGTTCAGAAATATTAGACACCCTCTCCAAAATGTTTTATATACCTGTAATAACCCATTCATGCTTTATGATCACTTTTTTTTCTAAAAGCTTCTCACAGTTTACTGTTTAGACGCATTTTGTTAGATGAGGATGCAGTACTTGCCTCTTTGTAAAGTATTGGCAAACACAAGAGCACAAAGACTGGATATTTCTTGTAATTAATACTAAATTATTACCTCATCTTTGGCCATATTACTAACAGAGTTTTCTATAGACTTGTAATTATCTGCAAAATAAATTTTCTCTTCTATTCATACTTCCAAATTTTTGGGGAAGAAAAAGAAAACCATAAGAATACTGTGTGTAAGATTACATTTAATGGAAGAAACACTTCAGTGCTGAGAGAAAACTGTAAGTCAGTTCTAGGATAACCTGAATGCCACTATGCTTTTAGGAAAGTTGAAAGGAATTTGAACCAAACCAATGCATAGAGAGTTTCCTTTTTATTGAAAAAAGTTATGTTTTATTTTTTGCAAGGTAGATTTATTTCAAAAGACCACTTTTGTTTTGCTCTGAGAGGAGTTTGTAAGATCTATTATATTACATCAATCAAATTTGATTCTAAAATGCTTCTGCCTAAGTCCAGACAATTCCAAAATAAAGACATAACTTTTATTTCTTAATGACTTAAATCCTAACACTGTCTTTTCACAGTAGCAATGAAATAAATTATTTGATAAACTAATGCATCTCCAGAGCAATTCTGGAGAATTCTATTTGGCAATAGAATTAAGACTTCCGTCTTTCAAAATAGCTGAATCTTATCTGAGTCTAATAAAGAAACCAGAACTGGAGATATTCAATAGGTACCATCATGGATATGTATATGCATCAGAAAACATGGTAATTTTCTGAAAGAGAAAGGCAAGTATGTTAGGGAGGTTTCCAAGATGCAATTAAACAATGACAAAATATGAAGTCCCAGGTATTTCTTTAAGGTTTATCTTTAAGACAATGGCTTTGACCTAGAAGTGTGAATCTAGAAAGCAAAATCTATAATGTTATGACACAAAATATAAAAATGTAAATGCAAGTTGAAGCATACTTTATTCATGAATTTTTCAAGCTTGTGAGACCTTAAAGGAAGTAAACTAAAATAGTTCCTGCTTAAAAAGCAAAAAGATAAAATATGCATTTCAAATAATAAAATATACATAAATGTGATTTATAATGCATTTGCTATAAAAGTTTTATCACAGAAACAAGGAGAAAGGAATATATGTAAATTCAAAAAAAAAAAGAAAGTAAAAGTAAACAATGTTGTAAGCTGAATGCAGAGAAGAGAGTGAATTTGGATCTTTTTATCATTTAATTTAAAATCTAGGTGTAATTCTAGATGCATAAGGCTATCTAGTAAAAAGGGAGAACTCACTGCATTTTTTCCATTAGAATTATGTTTTTTCCCCGATTTGGTAGCAAACTGTGATGTTCTTTGTGGATGGTCTTAGAGGAATTCTACAACCTAGAAGGTTTTATGCTGTGGCGGTAAGGTTGACTAATGTGTACATCAGCTAGAATAGCGATTCTCATATTTGTTGTTGCATTTGGGTAGTTAAGAAGTCCTGACTTCACCCTGTGATTTCTGTAACTTGTCTGCCTGAGATACATGCCATAGGCTTGATAAAGATGCATATTTAATAAAAATTATTTGAGAATAGAAGAAATAGTAGATCTTCTAGATTAATCTTATTAACTTGTGAGCAGGACTCATGGGCAGTGTTAGAGTCAGTTGTCTTCCCTCAGTTTAGTACACTGAAATGATGGGCTTCATTTATATTTATTTAAATATATGTACATATGTGCAATTAGGAATTTAATGGACTGTACTGTTCTGATTAATTCAGGATTAATTGTCAAATATAAGCAAATTACTACTACTGATTGATTTGGCAGTGGGTACGGAAACTGACCTAGAAAGATTGTTAATAATGCTATCAACCATATTTCCAAATTATTCTGATTGCTCTGCTTTACAAAACCTTCCTAAGATATGTGGCTGCCAAGGCTATGCAGAGTAAAGGAAATAAATAACAATGTCACTTGGAAATTTTGCTGTTGAACTCATGCTTGTTTAAAACTCAAACAAAGACTGTCAGTTGCTTTATTCCTCCCCCTTATAAAAAAATAAGTTGCAGCTTCTGCTAGATTATTTGGGGTGAATAGTAGGAATTACTAAGGAAAGTTTGATGTCAGGACTTAGAATTAAAAAAAGGAAGCAACCTTGATTTATATTTGCATTGCAAACACCAACATAAGCATTTTAACACAACAGTCAATTGATCAAAAACTACTTTGAAAGGTCCATTGTATTTTAAAAATCTTTAAATTAGCAGATGTTATTATTTATTAATCATACAGAATCATATAGAATTAATCATATAGAATTATAGAATCACAAAATCCTTCAGGTTGGAAAAAACATGCACATTCATCAAGCCCAGCTGTTACCCCAAACCCATGCTTCCATGTGCCAGATCTCCACATTTTACAAACACCTCCAGGGATGGTGCCGACACCATTTTTCTGGGCAGCTTTTTCCAATAGTCGACCACTCTTTAGGTGAAGACATTTTTCCTAATGTCTAATCTAAACATCTCCTGGCACAATTTGAGGCCTTCTCCTCTTGTCCTGTCACTAGTGGTTTGGAAGAAGAAACCAACTTCCACCTCTCTGCAACCTCCTTTTAGGTAGTTGTTTAGGGCAATAAGGACTTCCCTCGGAGTCCTTATCTCCAGACCAAACAACCCTAGCTCCCCCAGCTGCTTTTCATAAGATCTGTCCTTCGGTCCTCTCACTAGCCTTGCTGCCCTTCTCTGGACATGCTCCAGCACCTCAATGTCCTTCTTGTATTGCAGTGCCCAAAACTGAACACAGTATTTGAAGTGAGGCCTCTCCAGTGCTGACTACAGGAGGATGATCACTAATCCTCCTGGCCACATTATTTCTGATGCAGGACAGGATGAATGTTGGCCTTCTTGGCTTCTTGGGCACACTGCTGGCTCATACTCACCCAGCGTTCAATGAGCATCCCAAGGTCCTTTCCCTCTGACCTGTTCTTCAGACACTCTTCCTCAAGTTGCATGGGATTGTTGTGACCAAAGTGTAGGACCTAAAATTTGGTCTTGTTAAACCTCATACAACTGAATTTGGCCCATCAATCTGGCCTATTCAGGTTCCTCTGCAGAGTTTTGCTACCCTCCAGCACCACACCCACCCAGTTTGGTGTCATCTGCAAGTTTGCTGAGGGTACACTCAACCCCCTCATCCAGATCAAGGAAAAAATGTTAAACAAGGATGCCCCAGTACAGAGGCCTGGGGAAAAACATTTCTAATCTTTCACCAAGTTGAATTAACTCCATTAAACACAACCCGCTCTGTTCAGCCACCAAGCCAGTTCTTTTACCCAATGAAGAGTCCACCTGTCTAAGCACGAGCCACCAGTTTCTCTAGGAGAATGCTGTGGGAGGCTGTGTGAAATGCTTTAATAAAGTCTTGGTAAACAACATCCACAGCCTTCCTCTCATCCATTAGTCTGGTCACCTGGTCATCATTGAAGAGATCAGAGTTGTCAAGAAAGACCTGAATTTCATAAACCCGTATTGGCTGGCTTTGATCCCCTGGCTGTTCTGCACTTTCTGTGTGAGAGTGCTCAAGAGAAACTGTTCCATAAGCTGCTCCATCAACAGAGGTCAGGCTGACAGGCTTGCAGTTGCCCAGAGTTTAGTAAAGAAATATTATGAGTTTAGTAAAGAAAAATGGAGAAAAATAATAAAGCAGTGGTACTTGAGATAATTATTTTAATGAATCCTGAAGCTATTAGAATCTATAGCAAACAAATATTTTGATAAAATTGCCTTAAAAATAACTCCAAAGCTAGTACAAAGTATTCATCTGTAGAAAATGAATAGATTGCAGCAGTACATAGCAGAGTTGATTACTGAAACATGAATCAGCAAAAATACTCTATTTTTAAAAAATTAAGGGGGTTGTCATAAGTTATTGTGGCAACCAAGCTGGAGCATCTTCAGAAATCCTCAGGGATGCATCCCTGACCATTAGCCTGCATCTCTTCCTGAGCAGAGCAAATGCCATGTAGGTTTAATACAGTGAGACTATCTCAATGCATCTCTGTTGTTTCTCTCTTTCTGTTAACCCCACTGGAATGGCCTTTCTGTGTTTTTCATAATTTTAATTTTTTTATGTATATGTGTTTGTCTTGCTGACCCGGAGGGAGGCTGTTCAGTTTATTCTATAAGACAGCTTGATTAATACTAAACTTGGTGAAACAATGAACACTTTAAATACTTTTTCCATCTACAGTCACAATGGAACAAAAAGAAAATAACTTAGCAACACCTAACGATGTGAAGCTGTACTCTGAACATTCATTACAATGTCTACTGTGTTTTCGTAACTTAGCCATTTCTTTAGACAGTCTGGGTTTTTTAACCATCTAATACTTTCCCCATTGATGTGGCTAAACAACCACTTTCTTTGATGCACTCTTCAGAAGCCTGTCTCAAACTGGTCTTAATTTCATTCTTTCTTTGAAAGGCTGTAATCTTGTTTCTCTTTATTCTGTTACAGCTGTGTAAATTTAAATGAATTTACTTTCTTCATGTATTTATCCACACAAGAATAGAATTTCATCGCCCTGAGATACTCCTTGACAAATATTTGTGTAGGGCAGCCAGAAAAATTTGATGAATAAAAGCTAATACTGGGCATGGGATAATTTTATTTGTGCTTGCATGTGAAAGTAAAGCTATTTGTAAGATTTAGCGATTGTCTCTAGGACTAGTAGTATTGACAATGGATAAGGTACACTTATATTTGTATTACTTTTAAATATACTTGAACAGCTTCATCTCTGAAGAAGAATAGGAGTGTTGAGTACCTGGACTATAGCTTCAGTGAAACAATGTTTGAATTGTTTCTGGTTTCCACTAAAATGTAGGGCCATCAATACAGAAGTTTCTTTACAGTACTTACCACACATTTTCTGCAATTTATTATGTGTTTTATTAAAGAAGGTTTATGGAATGAGCCCAAGTTCTTTTACTTTATTCTGTAACGTCACAGTTGCTCCACCTCACCAATTATTTTTCTTGTGAGGAAGAAAAGGTGGTGGCTTTAAAATTCACTTACTCCCCCTTGTAGCCTAGGATTAATCCCAGAATTAAAGAATCATGTTAGTTCTTTCTTATGTAAGAAATAATTTTTTATTTGCATTGGAAAATTTCTGTCTCTCCTCTCTGCTGACACTTGTGTTGTTTTTGCATTTGACTATGCAATAATAGTCTAGTCTCTTGGTTAAAAGGCTCTGAGCCTTCAAGCTGGTAACAGAAAAAACAGAGAGGAAGGAGATAGACTTTTCCTTTTAAATTTTCTCAGGTTTAATCAGATACTGTTTGTTTGAAAGTTAAAGTATTCAGAAGTATATAAAGAAGTGACAAAGCTGGAAAGTTGATGGATCCTAATTAATGTTAGAATCATGACACTTGTAACTGCATCTTTGCTTAGTTTATATGTACACAGTAGGCAATCCTCTTTAACAATGTGGTTGCATTCATTTTTTCTCAGACACCATTTTAATTTTGTATTGCCTCATTCAGTTTAATATTGTATACAAAGTCTGCACAAAATACAGTTTATTTTTCTTGTGTCAATTCTCTAAAAATCTTTACAAAATATGCAGGTGCTTCTAAGGTTATTCATGACTGTACTTGCACTTAATACCTCTGATCTACACATGAAACAGTTGCATAGCCTCTGTAAAGGAGCTGCCTATTATTCGAAGCCCCAAGAGTTGAGAATTTCAGAGTCTTTTGCAATCTGCATGATGAAAGCAGACATTCTGTAGTTTCTGTTGTCTTTCGCAGATTGCATGAAGATGCCCCAAAGTAGTTATTCAAGCACACAGTGTGTGAACATGTATGAAATAAAGCTTCATTTTAATTGCCTTGCCCAATACTGCATGAACATTTTGGAGAGATTGGAGCGGAATCAAGTATGGTAACAGGATTCGACAGATTTAACCAGCATTTCTAATACCATCCTGTTCATAGTATAGCTTTCAGTTGCTTTAGTGAATGCTGTAAGGAACATACAGAAAGCACTTTTATTTCATTAAATACCTTTCAACATGTGCTTGGACAGTGTAGAGGAACTATGTGTGTCCATATATACATGCATATATAAAAGCCAAATCTGTATGAAACTGCCTTTTTAGAAACAGTGAATCAGCAATGCCATAGGTCACTTCAGTCCTTGCTTTCTCTATTTTGGATTCCTTAATGTTGCTTAATGTTGGATAATTTAACCAAACTAAGGTTTTTTTGGATTTCTTAATGCAATAGTTTACTCATAATTAAAGCTACTGTATAATTTAACTCTCTTCAATGTAGCCTGCAAGGCTCTCTCTGAAAACCTAATCATTGGAACTAAGTTTGAGTAAAAGAGTAGCTTACGATCACAAATATGCCCCGTAGGAATTTTGTTACCTGTGTTGTGGCACATTATGAACTGTGGTACAAGAACATACACTTAAATGTACACCTATTAAGGCTAATTCTTGACTCATTTATGCTGGTATAAATCACACTGAAATTACTAGAATTACACTGCTTTTACAGCATGGTACTGAGAGCTGATTAAATTTATGTTAATTGACACTAATTGGCAGTAAGGACTTGAAGAGGGTATAAAGTTTTCAATAAAGCATTAAATAGACAGATGATCTGTCTATGCTGACCTAAGGCATTTTCTTACTCTAAAAATGCTGTTGCCTTATTATTTATCTGCTAAGACTAATTTCTGAGCTAAACCCAGGCTTGACAGTCTTAGACTATGTGAAGGCCTACAGCATCTTCATATTTAATACTAGTTTTGCTTTTCTGTGCTCAAATAACTTTTATTTTGGTGACCTAACTGTTCAATGTTGGGGATAATGTAACACAATACCTCCAGGAACATTTTCTTCCCAGTTCTGTACCTGCACTCCACTGCTCCCAAATCTGAACACTTACTGAATATTTTTCTAGTCCGTATTTCCTTCTTGAATTGCAAACCTTCGTTTGCCAGGTTACATGTGCACACTTGCAAGAACATTCTTATTGTTTTGCTGTCTTCGAGACTTCTTATTG
Source organism: Upupa epops (assembly GCA_013397515.1). Taxonomy (NCBI): domain Eukaryota; kingdom Metazoa; phylum Chordata; class Aves; order Bucerotiformes; family Upupidae; genus Upupa; species Upupa epops. Next base: position 88,712 of record VZRI01007448.1, on the reverse strand, counting down.
TCATATAAAACTTTTTCTTAGGAGTTTGAAATTTATGCTTCATGGTTTTGTTTACAACACAGTCTGCCACATTTTCCTTGTTGCCATAGATATTACAGAATCATGCTGAGTTGACAAACAGTATTATTCTGTGAGCATGCAGGGTACAAACTGTTTAAGGGGATGCACTGTACCTATATTTGTATAATATATATGCATAGATGTGTGTGAAATGTGGCGGCACAATATATAAAAAAATATATATGAATATATATACCTACATATATGTAATTATATATATGTATAAAAAATGAGATTTGTATTTTAAATATAGTGTGTCACCATATTTCATACACATATATTCATAGATGCAAGTAGCATGTTGTATTCAGTTGCAGGAGTGGCTACATTGATGGCTTCAATACAAAACTGCTGGAAGTTTCCCCTGTATCTGAACCTAGTCAGCAGCCTTCTCCAAAATGGACCTACCAGTGGCCAAGGTCAAGCCCATAGGTGACAGTGGTATTGCCTCTGCGATAAAATATTTACAGTGGGGCTGTAAAAACTGCAACAGCTACTGGAGATGAGAGACAAGTGAGAATATGTGAAACAACTTTGCAGATGCCAAGGTCAGTGAAAAAGGAGGTGGAAGAGGTGTTTCAAGTGTCCTAACAGAGAATCCCTTGCTGCCTGTGGCAAAAACTGACAGCAGAGTTGGATGCCCGAAGAAGGATATGACCCTATGGGAAACCCATGTTGGATTAGGCTTCTGGAAGAAGCTGTGGACCCACAGAGACCACACAAGAGAAGATTTGCTGGCAGAACCCGTGATCCCATGGGGGACCCATGCTGAGACAGACTGTTCCTGAGGATACACTCCACGGAAAGGATTCATGCTGAAATAGTTCAATGAGAACTTTCCCCAGCATGGTAAGTGTGTAAGGAATCTTCCCCTTGAGGAGGAAACAGCATGAGTGAGTGATGAGTGACCACAACATCCATTCCTTGCTCCCCTGTGCTGCTTGGGGTAGTGGATAGAGGAAAACAAATTTGAGACTGAAGTTGAAGCCAATATGAACAGAAGGGTGTTGGGGGAAGGTGTTCTTAGGATTTAATTTAATATCTCATTATTCTACTCTGAACTGACTGAATAAATTAAAGTAATTGCAGAGTGGCATCCCTCTTCTTATCTTAGCCCAGGAGCCTTTTGTTATACAATTTTTCTCCCCTGCTTAGCTGAGGAGGGGACTGATAGTCTAGCTTTGGACAACCCACCATATATGTTCAATGCATTTACACTTCCTCACAATGAAATATTTTCTTGCAGTTTGCAGCAATTTAAACATCTAAGTCTCTTCTCATGACCACTTATTAAGGTATTTAATTTGTGTGTTCAAATTATACCCACTTCCTTCATAATTTTTTAATAATTCATTCTCCCCAGTGGTAGCCAGTGGATGCAAATTAGTACTTAATATAGACACTTAGTGACCTGAACTAAATGCCCTGCATATATTTGGTTAATACTGTTATTATACAGACATGTAAAAATCTGAAGATGACAGAAGGCAAAAAGAAAACACTAAACTCTGGCTTCCATTATTCTTTATTTATTCTTCAATACTAAGACGTGTTACTTTTCTCAATGAAAATCATATCAGAGTGCCCAACCCATTTTAGAGTTTGGCCATTGAGGTTTTGTCTCAGTTATATAAATACATTGTGATGAATCTCCCCACATCTTTGCATGTATATCTCTTTATATGGGGTTTTATGTGGTGTTTTCATGTGGGGTGAATTAAATGTAACAGACCACTCGCTGGATAATGAATTGGCTGGATGGTTTCAAGCTGGAAGAGGGGAGGTTTAGACTGGAAGTCAGGAGGAAGTTCTTCACGATGAGGGTGCTGAGGCACTGGAACAGGTTACCCAAGGAGATTGTAGCTACCTCCTCCCTGGAAGTGTTCAAGGCCAGATCGGATGGGGCCTTGAGCAACTTGGTCTAGTGGGGGGTGTCCCTGCTCATGGCAGCGGCATTGGAACTTTAAGATCCCTTCCAACTAGAATCATGCTATGAATCTATGAAATGTCCTATTGGGTTTTTTTCCCCAATCAAGTAAGTTTTGGTTTTGCCTGCAATTCATGAGCAGTTTCTTTTCAAACCCTGCATATATTGTCTTTATTTTGGCCCATTAGGACCTAAAGCTAAATTAATTGGTTAATTTTGTCACTGGGACTTTTAAGCCACAGCAGGGATTCTATGTAATTTCTGATGGGAGACAAGCTTACATTTTGTTCTGCATTTTCCCAAAATGTTTATAACAATAAACAGCCATAGGCATATGTAACTGCACTGCACGTTATTGTGATAATCTTGTTTATTTCTCGATGCTGTGTTGGTCCTTATAAAACACATGTCCTACCTAAGCAATTATATCTGGCCACATACCTAGAATTTCTGATCTTCATAAATATTTAAGAATAAAGGGAAATTGAAAATGAAAAAAATCCAACATTCTATGGTTTGTTATCAAACTAGCAAACTCTGCCTGTACTTTGCTTTCATTTGCCCTACTAATTCTCTCTGTATATCTATTTTATTTATTTTGGTTTTAGTTTTATGAAATCTTATATTTGAATGAATAAAATGTTAGTCTGTTACTTTAGCGATATTGGTTCTCAATCTTATTTTTCCTCTCTCTTCTTTTTAAGAGAGTGTGCACGTACACTTACAAAACAACCCAAACAAAAAAAACACCAAAAGCAACTCCCGAAAAAAACAAATAGACCCTGGCTGAACATCCAGAATCCTAGTAATTAATGATAGAAACTTACAGAGTATTTACAGTGCACCTGTGCCCCATGCGTGGCCTTGGTAAGCTAAGTAATTTGTAAACAATTACAAAGATAATTCCTAACAAAACAAGAGACATCTGGTACACTCTGAACAAAGGATCATAGAAAATTGCTAGATTGAAACAGACTATCTAATCCATTATGCTACGTTTGATGATAATCTAAACCTGTTGCTTCTAAAGGAGCCAGACATGATCTCTAGTGTGTTATGGCAAATGAGCAACTGCTCTTCTCTCTGCTTATTCCAGGACTTGAATGAGAAAATTAATTTCCTCTGTGGCTTACATAATAATTAGAACAAGGTGAATTACTCATTTAATAAACGTTGAACTTTTTAATAGTAGTGGGTTGCTTTTCCAACAATCATTTTTGAATATGTGGTAGATGTTTGTCATGATATGAACATAATACTTGAACAGCCTTCACTTATGATTTTTTCATGTACTCTGCTGGCATTTGGTGTTCATTTAGCCATGGCTTAATTGTTTTTTCTGTACCTAATTTGTTTTAAATTACTGTAAGTAGTGAGAGATGGTACAACCAAGTATCTGTACCTTTCAGTCATTGTGGAAGTAGTATAGGTAGTATGGAGATCACAACAGGCAGACCTGTCCAGGTAGCACTATTACTCCACAATTAGATTACACATCCATTTTTAGAAAGTTTCTAGAAAGAAAAGAGAATTCTTCATGAAACACATTTTTTTGTCTTTCATTTCCTTCCCTTACCAGAAACATTGATGAATATTTTAAAATATCAACTTTTGCATAAAACCACAGTGGTTTTCAATATCTGCCACCTTGTCATACCTGTGGTGATGTTGCTGCTGTTAAAAAAAATGAATATGCAATTGATATATTCATTTACTTTCGACTCCCTCTGCTTACATAAACACTGCAATAATATAGTCCAGATTCCTTCAAGTATACAGAACACTTAGATGCTCAATAATCATCTTACTAATTTGCATTACCCTGTATTCTACATGGCTTAATCTACATCTCCCCTCAAGGTGCATTTATAAAGAACATAATAGAAAAAACCTTCTGATCCATCTTCAGCTTGCTTTTCTGGTTTCAGTTTCTAATGTTAGAGCTCACTTTTTCCATTTGTCGAGTTTTGAAAAGACCCAGGTGTTGATTTGGTGTGATCATTCTCTCAAGAATGAAAACATTTACTCTCAGTTATAGAGACAGATTTAATTGCCAATTTCCCACTTAATGTTATAGGAGAAACAAAACAAAGAACTGGAAACTGAATTATGTTTGCATTACTTTATTAAAGGTTTTGAAAGATGCATTAAGCAAAAACACTATCTCAGCATCCTATAATATACATATGGTATATTCTAAACTACAGCTTTGTACCAATGACCTGAGACACTGTTAACTCATTTTCTCTAAATTGCAGAATGAAATATATGTGTTTCTACACTTAACAGTAAATTGATGAAGTCTGATGGAATTCTTTATTATTTTCAAAGTAATCAGCTGAGCTTTAGCTGCACCAGACAATTTTGGGACTTTATGTGGAAGTCCATGAAAAAGAGGAAAAAGATTGCATAATGTACTAGAAGCATTAATAAAGCACTACCAAATACAGCATACCAGCCTCATCATACCACACACATCCCTCTGGCCTACACATCTAAACATTAGTCAGTATAATGGAAAAAGGCCAAAGGAATATAAAACAGGAGAGGAAAACAAAATTGAAGAGCAGACTGCTGTTGATGGTAGAGGTAGCTGTGTATAGCAATAGTAAAGTTCATTCACCAGTGTCATTGAAGGAGGGAGTTAAAGTGAAACTTTAGTACAGAGGTAATAGTCAAAGGAAAGAAGTTTCCAATAATGGAGAGCTAAAAATCTAGCTTCAATCTCTGAAATTGCTCTTTAATAGAAATGCAGTTAAATATGCATCTCTGAAATAATTTTCAGGCTCTCATTCTGTCAACTTTCCTCTCCCTGTTCTCTGTGTAATTGAGACTACTGTTATGCTGCCTGTTTTGAACTAAAGCCTCCCCAAGAGTCTGGCGACTTCTGCTTCCAAAAGCAAGGACAAACTATAAAGAATGTCTTCACATCAAATGGATTTCTTCCCTGCTCTACCCTTAGATAATGGCTAGGGGCTTCAGTGGCCCTATGAATTTGTTCTGATCTGATACCTAAAAAAACTACATTCTTAATTAATATTCTCCACTCTGGATATTTTTTTCTTGTCCTTGGGTGTAACAACAATTAAAAAAAATATTACATGATCTTTTATTTTTTTTTTTTCCTATATCTTTTATTATGTTGCTGATTTCTGCTCTACTATGTATGCATCCAGATCAGGTAACTGTTATTAGCTGTGTAATGAGAATACAGTTGCTTTTTCACACATCATTTACACTAGTGCAACTGAAGACTGTTTCTCCTTCAAATTTTTCAGCAATTACAAAATTTTCTCTGTCCTTTATCTTCTTTCTGATTGGTTCTATCTGAAGACATATAAAAGTTAAACATATTTTGCCTGTGATTGTTGCTTTTGCATTTTATTTCATTTAAATGCAATTCAGCATCTAGCAGATATATTCTGTATTCCAGCTCAGACTGAAAATGTGAGCAGAATTTATCTAATTGAAAATCAAGTAAATGATAGACCACTAAAGTCTATCATAGGATCATTAAGGATCAGAAGGGACCTCGAAAGATTACCTAGTCCAATCCCCCTGCCACAGCTGGATCACCCAGACCACATTGCATAAGAACACATCCAGGCAGGTCTTGAATGTCTCCAGAGAAGGAGACTCCACAATACCGCTGGGTAGTCTGTTCCAATGCTTCCTTACCCTCAATGTGAAAAAAAGTGCCTTCTGATATTTATATGGAACTTCCTCTGTTCCAGATTGCACCCATTGCCCCTTGTCCTTTCACCCAATGATCTTGAGAAGAGCCTGGCTCCATCCTCCTGATATCCACCCCTCAGATATTTATAGGCATTAATGAGGTCACCCCTCAGCCTCCTCTTCTCCAAGCTCAAGAGACCCAGCTCCTTCAGCCTTTCCTCATGAGGGAGCTGTTCTACTTCCTTCATCACCTTCACTGCTTTATGCTGGACACTNGATGAGTTTCAGTAAATAACTAGGTTTCAGAATATAAATGTAGCCATATCCTGGCATTGTGGTCTCCTTGTTTTCACAAGGTTGATCTGGATGTATCAATGGTCCTGTTTCTTATTTTAGTTGATATCTGAACATGTTTGTTTTCATTAAAAAAAGACAGTTACAGATGAGTCTGAGTGATTCTGTTTTGGATAGGCAGCTTGAATAACTGTCTGTAAGTATAATAAGAATAGGCTAGGTGATCCACAAAATTTAGAAATTAGGGCCTATTTAAATACCTAAATTTGGGCTACCAAAAACCAGACTTTTACTGCTAACAGCGGTAATGCTAGTTCAGCATTAAAGAGGGACTTTTTACTAGAGCATAGAGTGATAGGACAAGAGAGAAACGTTGAAACTTNCTACACTGCTGTCCAAAAGGTCATGTTTCCCTGAATATTGAAAACATATACTATTGCTAATATTGACCATAAAACCAAATTCCTCCACAGTCATCGATTCTGGCTAGAAATTTACTCGAAGTACCATCTTTCCTTGTTCACCTGTTGATCAATGTGTTCTAGTTTACTATGTTTAAAGAATGTATAATGGATAAATTTGTTGAGTCATATGGAGTCTTTATCCTTTTAATTTCATCATCTTTTTTGAAATTGCAGAGAATTTTGATATTGCATACCTTTTGTTTATTCAAATATCACCCCTTAATCAAAATTTCCTCACAGTCATTNACTATGAAGATGGTGAGGCACTGGGACATGTTACGCATAGAAATTGTGGATATCCCTTCCCTGCAAGTGTTCAGGACCAGTATGTTTTGAGCAATCTGGTCTAGTGAGAGGTACCCTTGCCCGTGGCAGGCAGGTTGGCACTAGGTGATCTCTAAGGTCCCTTCCAACCTAAATCATCCTGACTCTTTGTTTCTATGAAAGGGCATTAGACACTAGTATTAGGCAAAATCTATTATAGTTAGGTAGACTATAAATATTTCCTGTCAACCACTTTCTCAAATACCCAGAATAATTTTCATTCTACTATCTCTGCCAAGCACAAAAAATTAGCATTACAATATTTTTCTTTAATAATTGATTTAAATAGTGCTGCAAATTAAATTGATTCTTCTTGCTCTATACTTGGTAGACCTGCTGAAAATTATCTTGTTCTTCTTTGTGCACATTTGTTTTTATTTTAAACACTAATCATGT
>VZRI01007448.1:0-81524 GCA_013397515.1 Upupa epops | reverse complement strand
GTCAATCTTAACCAGTTGTCTCAAGTTTTGCTCATAGATGATGTCTCCTAAAATTCTGTAAAATTGTCCCTTTTCCCCACATACTCCTTAGCACATCCACTAGTTGCTTCATATTTTATATATATATATATATATATGTGTATGTATTGTAAATGCTATCATGGTTTAGGCTAGAGGGGGGAAGACTTGATCTGCAAGACACCGGGAAGTCCGAGCCCTGAACTCTCCATGGTGCTGAAACCGTGTTAGGTAAAAAACCTCATTTAAAGCAACCATTTAGGACANACATAAATGGTACAAATTGCTTGAAGATTGTGCAGTGAAATGATGCATTTTATATCTAATAAATATTTTCATAGAGATTAAATATTTTTAAATACATAAAAAGTTAGAAAATATTTGTTAGCACATACTGTTTTCATATGTATGGATGAGTTTCAGTAAATAACTAGGTTTCAGAATATAAATGTAGCCATATCCTGGCATTGTGGTCTCCTTGTTTTCACAAGGTTGATCTGGATGTATCAATGGTCCTGTTTCTTATTTTAGTTGATATCTGAACATGTTTGTTTTCATTAAAAAAAGACAGTTACAGATGAGTCTGAGTTTTTTCACTGAAAGAGTGATCCAGTTTTGGCTGCCCACGGACTGCCCACGGACATGGTTGGGTCACCACCTATGGAGGTGTTTAAAGTTAGGCTGGATGATGTGCTGAGTGGCATGATCTAGATGTCATATGTTTAAGTTTACTTGGTTGGTTTTAGGTTGGACTGGATGATCTTTAAGGTCTTTTGCAGCCTCATCATTACTGTGATACTGTGAGTGAAGAGCAAAAATTATACATAATGTGAATGTCCTCTTTATAATTTTGTCTTTAGAAAATAAACTTTTATTTAAATACCAATGAAAACACATCACTGTAAAGTGAAAATTATCCTCTAGTAAGTTATAGCTGTAAAACACCAATTTAAGAGTTTTCATTTATAGCACTTTATCTTAAATAATGGGCCTCTGAGAAAAACATAGCTTAAGCAAACAAGCCAAATGTATTTTCTTTTGTGTGGTATGGTACACAAAATTAATATCAGTGACATTACAAGGTAAAGATTCATAACATCAAAATACAAAGTAACTCCAAGGTATTGTGCCAGACAATGAAACCAGAACATCTAGGAATATGACAATATGAATACTTCTTGACATTATCACAGTTAGACCTATTTTGCAAAGTACAAAGATATTTCTCTACTTCTGTACAAGTAAAATTTAATTAAATTTGCCTTGATAGAGATGAGGTTAGTATGCATTATGCATGCCTGATTTAGATCTGCTGATTAAATGCCCACTTTGTTATAATGAGACATTAGCTTATATATGACTGTAAACTGCAAATTAAATAAGTACCAAATTAGATAATGTCATAATAGTGCATTGGGTGGTCTTGAAGACATACATTAAATATTTCTGTTTGAAATTTAATCTGCCTGTATCATTGAAGATTGGAAATTGTGTATCTTTATTTCAAGAACAATGAGTTCCAGTTACTTTTCTTTTGATAATAATACAGATCACCTTGCATTCTTGTTACTTTGCTTCTATGGAGACTGAAACATTTAAAGTACCTAGGTACTTTACTTTAGCACTGGGAAACAACCCTGTATTTTAAAGACGGGCTTGAAAGATATCTGGATAGGAAAGAAGGGTACAAAAAAGAGAGAGAAACAAACTACAATAGAGGAGCTTTCTGGTCTCGAAACATTGCAAATTTTCCTATGCACTCATATAAATCATTGAGGAAAGAAGAAAGAAATGCTACAACAAAAAAAAAAAAAAATAGTTCTCATTATATCACATGAACATCTTTGCTTTTTGCTGTTTCAAAGTAGGCTTAGAAAGAATAAAGGGCTTAGAACTGTTGGATGATATTATGCCAGGGAAGTACTGTACTTGAGGTTCCATTTTGCCACCTCAAAGTGGATTTAATTCAGCTGTCAGAAAGTGCTTTTTAGTCTGTAGACAGGGTATGAACAGAGAGAACTCTGTTTGTTCTTTAAAAATAGTCCATAACATTCCAGTCTTTGTGAAAATTCTTGAAGCTTAAATAGGAAATAAATTCAAAGTCAAATTCGCTATTAAGTTAACCATGATGCTTGTTTCTTACTCCTCAGAGAACAGTATATCACTGTTCTGCCAGGGCTAAAAATAAGCTTAATACAAAAATGACTCTTCACCCTATAAAAGTTGTTTGATTTTACCTGAAAGTCAAACAGGTCTTAAAGTTCTATAAGGTCACTTATTATTCTAATTTATTTTTTTTTTATGGATGTTATTATATTTTGATCTATCTCAGACTGAAGTTATCTATGTGGGCTGTGAAAGAGAGGTATAATACAAATTGGACTGACAGGATAATGCCTACTTTGAGAACATTATCTAAATCTAAAACTCACCAGATATTTCTGTCTTTCAATTATTACACAACCATGAGATGCACTTAGCAGAAGAGTCAAGACCATTGGTTGTATGAAGTAGCAATTTTTTATATTTTTAAATTTCATTTCAATAAGTCAGGAATTTATATACTTCACTCCATAAATTCATTTTGTATTTGCTTTGAATACTCAATGACAAAACATATAGGGTGGGAAATGACTCAAAAACATGCAACTATTTACTTACCTCAAAAGATCCAAATCTCACACCTCCTGAGATGATAGCACTACCCTTGACATATAAGGTGTTCTCATAAACAAGCATAGCCACTAGAGAACACAGCTGTTCCATGTATCTTCAAGATAAATGTACTTTCTGGGAGAAATCTGGTTTGTGTTGGACACTGAGAGGGCTGAATTAGTTGTGAACAATCCCACTGAGAATAGAGGGAGATTCTCGCTTCTTAAAGTCTGTCTCCTGTATAAATGGAACAACCTTTTCTGAAGGAAGCACAGCTGCCAACACTAACTAAGTGTGCCATCCTTACTTCCAGGCATTGGGGAAATGAACCTCTACTGGCATGCAAACTAAAACCTGATAAAGAAGTCATCAGTTATCAGGCAGTGCTTTGGGATCTTTTTATATCTCATCTATCACAAAGATTTGTCCTGGCAAGATATGAATTTATAAATCTGAGTTGCAAAATTGTGTAGTCATTTAAGACTTCGTGATTTTGACCAGTACAATTTTCGTCCTTGGTGGGGTAGCTTGTATTTTGGATATATTGTGGGAATAACGTTTCGCAAGTTTTATTTGTTGCCAAGTAGTGTTTATACGAAGTCAATTATTTTTCATTTTCCAGTGCCCTGGAAGATTTTCCAGTGAGAAAATAGAGAAGCACAAGAAGTTGGGGACACAGGCCGGACAGAAAACCCAAGTTGGCCAAAGGACTATTCCATACAATATGATATTATGCCCAATGTATAAAGTTGTCTGGGAAAGGTGGATTGCTGTTTGGGAACTGTTTGGGCATTGGTCAGTGGGTGCTGAGCAAAGTATATATTTTATCACTTGTCTTTGTTGGGTTTAATTTTAGTGGTTACCTTCCTTTCATTATTGTTATTGTTATTAATAATTATTTATAATGATCAATAATAAAAACATATTTAAATTATATCATTCTTTTTTCATTTCATGAGTTTTACATTTTTTCTTTCTAATAGTTCTCCTTGTTTCACCAGGGACAGGGAGCAGTGAACAAGCAATTGTGTCGTGGCTAGTTGCAAGTTGGGGTTAAAACCATGACATAGATAGCTTATGATAGAATCATAGAATCATTTAGGGATTGGAAGGGACCTCGAAAGATCACCTAGTCCAATCCCCCTGCCACAGCAGGATCATCTAGACCAAGTTGCACAGGAATACATCCAGGCAGGTCTTGAATGACTCCAGAGAAGGAGACTCCACAACACCCCTGGGCAGTCTGTTCCAACGCTCCATTACCCTCAATGTTTCTGGCATCATGACTTGACTATACTTTGAAGGAGTCTCTCACTCTGTGACTCCGTTCCTTTGTGCTGCAGTTAAATCTGTGCTCATGGACAGTTCATTCATTGTCCAGTAATGCCTGGCCATTACTGCCTGTTAGTAACAGAGCGTAGATGATGTCTATACGTGTGTGACACAGGTCATTACACCACGTGTCTAGGTGAGCAAAGACGAGGATGAGGAGCAGTCACCTGAGCTAGTTGCTGAGATTATCCGCATCAGTTACAGCTAACCAAGCTAGCTGAAGCCGAGCATCAGGCAAGCCAGTGCAAGTCCAGGGTCCTTTCACCTTTCCGGTGAGAAATGTCCTGTGTAGAACACAGAAGGTTTGAGGCAACACAATAACAACCAGGTTAACACATAACCAGAAACTCAAGCCCTCCAGGTTGTGAACGTGTCTGCATCACCTCACTCTCAGATGAATAAAGGTGAAGATGTTGCTGGCATCAAGAACCCTCTGCAGAGAGGTTTAAATTGCCAGCGAGCTGGAGATGAAAGGGTGGAAAAACTTAGACTTAGCAGTGACCAGAGAGTTAAGCAGATCCTTGCAATGCTGCCTTAAAGGTTTGGGGTTGGTTTTTTACCGGACTGCGTGGTTCTCAGTCCATCTCCTTTTCCAGAGAGTTGAGCTGTGTTTGTTGAGCAATTTTTTAGCAATGCTGAATTCACTTACTCAGTTGGGTTCTCAAGCACTTGGAAGACTTTTAAGACTGAAGTCAAACTGGTTGGATGGCAGATCTGAAGTGAAACAGAATTTGTATGTCTTACTGCCATCTCTGATAATCTGAACTGTTTGAATATTTTCCCTTTTCACTGAGAATGTGAAAGAACCTTAGGCAGAGAGCCCAGCTTAAACATTAAACCTCATACCCTTAACTACTTAAACAAGTTTCAAAATAACTGTCTACAGTATTTTCCAATCAAATCATAACTTAATTCACAATAAATTATTGATTTATGTATTTATTAGACTATAACCTAATACACTAAGCTATAATTTAACAGACATGATTAGAGTGATAATCATAGAATCATCAGGAAAGGACCTCGAAAGACCATCCAGTCCAATCACCCTGCCACAGCAGGATCACCCAGACCAAGTCACACAGGAACACAGCTAGGCAGGTCTTGAATGTCTCCAGAGAAGGAGACTCCACAACACCCCTGGGCAGTCTGTTCCAACGCTCCATTACCATGTTTATATGGAACCTCCTCTTTTCCAGCTTGCACCCATGGCCTCTTGTTCTATCACTGAATGACCTTGAGAAGAGCCTGGCTTCATCCTCCTGATATCCACTTCTCACATATTTAGAGGCATTAGTGAGGTCACCCCTCAGCATCCTCTTCTCCAAGCTGAAGAGACCCAGTTCCCTCAGCCTTTCCTCATAAGGGAAGTGTTCTAGTTCCTTCAACATCTTTGTTAATCTATGCTGGACACCCTCCAGAAGCTCTGTGCCTTTCTTGAAATGAGGGGCCCAGAACTGGACACAACACTCCAGACATGGTCTCATGGTCTACTCGTGCCAAGTAGAGGGGGAGAAGAACCTCCCTCAATCTGCTAACCACCTCCCTTCTGATCCCTGCCCCCAGGATGCTGTTGGCCCTCTCGGCCACAAGAGCACATTGCTGGCTCATAGTCATCCTGCTGTCCACTAGGACCCCCAGGGCCCTTTCTCCTATACTGCTCTTCAATAGATCAGTCCCTGACCTATACTGGTACCTGGGGTTGTTCTTGCCGAGATGCAGGACTCTACACTTACCGTTGTTGTACTTCATTCAATGTCTTTGTGCGCAGCTCTCTAGCTTATATTCCATTCTTTTACTTCATCTTATTCTACCACCCCCATTTTGGCTTATGACCATTGCAATGTGATAACTCAAAGAGCAATCACCTTCCCATTAACTCTTTCTCTTTGATAATTTAGAGAAAAACACTCTATGATACTTTACAGAATAATGTCATGGAGGCCAAGAACTCCTGATTCACTTTTTTGTATCAGGAGCTGTGCAGCTATTGTATACTTTGTTTTGTGAATAAAGGCCAGATTTTAACATGAATCTTCCTTTTCTTTGTGTTTCAAAGTTCACTGAAAAAGGCATTTCAAGAAAAAAAATCTGAGGATTGCAGCTTCTGGTGTATATCAGAAAATGTTTTATTGTGGTAGCAGTGGAAAATCATTAAAGTACTTGTATCACAAATCTATTTTATATCATTTCACCATCAGTGATGACAAATTCAACTAAGTTCCTACTTGATAGTAGAGAAATATAGTGTATTTCCTTTGTATAGTTTTCTATGATGTTATTTACCTTTATTTTTACTAGTGACAATGACACCATGTGAAGGTTACCTCAGCCTAATATCACAGAATCATAGACTCACCCAGGTTTGTAAGGAACCTTCAAAGACCATTTAGTCCAATCCCTTGTAGTGAGCAGGGACATTCCCAACTAGATCAGGTTTCCCAGAGTCTTGTCAAGTCTTATTTTGAATATCTCCAGGGATAAAGCCTCAATTACTTCCCTGGGCAACCAGTTCTAGTGTTAAACCACTCTCATACTAAAGTTCTTCATAACATCCAATTTAAATCTACTCTTCTCTAATTTGAAATCATTGCCCCTGGTTTCAGTTAAGATAAAAGATAATATCTTGCCACATTACCAAGAATTACTAATATGCAATGAAGACTAGCAGTAAACTTTGTTACACTACAAGTATTACCTGTTTTGGAGGTTTAAAGAATTTTCTTATTTGTTCTGTCTGTCTTTCTTTGTGTTTCAGATAAAAATCTGTTACACAGAATACAGACTTTCTTTTTCCTACATAGGAACCAGAAGCAGACACTGAGACCATCAACAGTGACAAGGTAGATGCCAATGTGGAAAGCAGCAGTGCATTTGTATCTTAGACTCAGTTGAATGAATAAGCTAAACTAACTTCTTCATCTGTTTTAGAAGGAATGCAATTTCCACTGAAACTGACCCTCACTTCAGAATTATGTAAAATTCTGTAGGGTAAAATATTAGCTTATGGTGCTACGTTTTCTTTGTAATGCAAAGACAACTGTAATTTTAGGAATTATACTGTGTAAAGTCAGATTTGAAAATATTATCATGCTTTCTAGTGTTTTATGTGCAGCTTTACAAAATAACTAGGGAAAAAATGAGAAATTTACGTGGCAGCCTACTGTAAATGAGAATAGTCTGATTTACACCTAAAAGGTCTCCGGTTCTATATCTCATTGTTGAATTTGTTGAGGGTTTTTTTCCCTTTCAAAAGACAAAAAGTTCGTGTTTGCTCAGAGGGGGCTTTTAACCTTCTGTCTGAGTGATACATTTCTATTTATCAGCCACCTGCATCCCCTCAATGCATTCTGAGGCAAAAATCAAGGAATAAGAGAGTTCAATTTTAAATTCAATCAGTTCCCAGGTTGTTTGATGCAATGGTTTCCATTTCAACAGCTGCCTGTGTCTACCTCATCCACACACAGGAATCCGCTTCCTCTGGAGATCTGAAAATGTACACTTGACAGCTAAAATTCAATTTAAATCTGGCTAGGTACACATTTATTGGCACTAGTCCCAAGTCCTGTGATTGACTTTTAACCCCCTCAGAACTTTCTTTGTGTGCCTAATAGAGCTGTGTATGTGTGACAACTTCAGTGAAATCCAACTCCTACCTTTTGTTGTTCTGTGCAGCAAAACATTTTAAGCTCATAAACCACCAATTCTGCATTTGAGTACCATTTGTAAGGAGTCCATATTAATTATCCTCAACCAAAAACGTTCATATTGCTGATTAAACAAAGACTGTTTCTGAAAGCTATACTGAAGAATACTGCTCACATACTTCTTGTATTCCTATGTTTCATGATCAGTAATGTTCAACATTTTTTACTTTAAAAACTCTTTCTTAATTTAGAAACAATTTAAAGTATTTCCATTCACCCTGCTAATTACTTACACATCTGAGTATTCAAAAGGATTTATGTGAATAAGAGGTTAAACAATGTATACCTTGGCAAAGTAAAGGAGTAGAGGGATTCCTTCTATCCTTAGAGCTTCCTGTTCTAACAGGTAAAGAGCTCATCTGATATTTGTGGAGACTTGAAATATCAAAAAATATTCCTCTAACACAAGGTCTTTCCTTATGCTGTCACTCAGATGCAACTCTTTTTTTCATGCCATTTAGCAAAGGAAACATCAGACAAGTCAAATTATTAACAAAACACTGGCCTTCAAAAACTCAAATTGAAAACAACAGAGAGCAAACAGAATATTTATATCTTTATTCCCTTCCCTCCATCTTGCATAGAAGAGTAATACAACCTTGTTATTGTATCTCTGGATACTAGAAAATGAGCAATCATCAGCCAAAGGCATGTGTTAATTTGATTGATAAGCAAATGGATTGGCCTGTGCGTTGTCTGTGACAATAACCTCCTAGATTAAAGGGGGAAAAAATCAACATACTGGAAATCTTTACTGCTAACACATGGTGTTTATTTTATTCCTTTGCAGTATGCTGTCAGCTGGCCACAGGAAATGGAAGCAATTTAATATCACAAAGATATTTAAGCTGCCCAAAGGTATCTCTGTCTAAAGAACTATTCCCTACATCCAACAGTATTCTGCAATGTAGAACAAGTGCGGAATAAAGCAAGCGGAGAAAGTTTCCACCAGAAATTATTCATCAAAGCCCTTCACCTTCTATCATCTGTGACCTACAGCTTGAGAACTGGTAATTTTAAAAGTGGGAGTGAGGGGAAATCAGCTCTCCTAGGTTGTATTCACAGGTCTTGCCATCCTTACTTCCCACAGCATGGTACTATTACTCTGGTGATCTGACATATTTTTCCTCAGATGAAAGACAAGCGGGAACATAGAGTAATTGAATTCAAAATCACTTGTTTTTCAAGAAAATCATGGGCACAAATATATAAAATATTAGTATCACAAAACAAGTGATATGAAAGCCTTTTAAGATTATTTTTCAATGTGAAATCAAGGCCAAAGACTGAAGTTTTCATGTTAAGACCAAGCAGGATTGCATTAGTTTGGATAAAACACAAACATTAAAAGTTTTTACCATAGCTCTACTTACCCAGGCTTTTGACTGAAATGCCAACAGAATCTTATCTCACTTTTTCTTCCTTAACATTGCAAAATAAGAAACTTTTTAGTTCTCTCTAGAACTGAAGAAGAAATTCAAGGGTCTCTCTAAGGTAGTTTAATATGGTATGGTCTGGAAAGAGCTAAAGCCAAGTCTTTAGCCATCTCTGACTCATTTTCAATGAGGTTGGGAGAGTTCAGTTCAATGTTAGAATGGATCAGAAATTGTGGGCACGTCTTAGTCCAAACATGCACATTTTCTGAAGTTTCAAAATCATTCCTGACAGCAGTAAATGGGAGCAGACACAGAGGCGTGCAATTTTTTAATTGAGAAACATGAATAGGAACAGAGATCAATTAGTTAAACCATTTAGCTATTAAAAACTGGTATACATTATTGTCAGAATTACTATTGTGTAACCAAAACAAAGCTCAAGATCCAGCAGAGCCAAGTTCTGAGAGGAAGTAAATTTTTGTTAAAAACAGGGATAGAAAGGAGATAATAAAGTTCCAACTATTTGAGAAAACACCTGTCTCTTGTATTGCTGAGATTAATTTCTTGTTACTCAAGATTCAGCAAAGTCTTTGAACAGTACTTCATTACAACATTTTCATTCACACATTCTTTGATACAAAACCTTTATGCTGACATTTTTTAGCCTAAGAAATATATTTTTCCTTTGTCTTGGACTTTTCATTGTCCTACTCATTTGTAAACAAACCTCATATTTAGGAAATGGCAGTTACCAGCCTGACTAGTAAAAACTAAGTGTGAAGTTGTCCTTCAAGAGATATGGCACCTTGAGCAATGGACCATACCCACTGTGTCAACTTGGAAATGGAATGCTGTTTCTATCTCACTTGTTTTAAGATAATGTGTGCAGTTTTCTATGAAAAAAAAGCTAGACAATGCTTTTTTTTTTTTTTTTGTATTTATTCAAATTTTAATAAGCCTTAAATATTATTTTCTTCCTCCAGTCATCAATATTTTTGTGTATGCACTTCATACATGCAATACAGTCAATATTGGTCCAGTAATTTCTACAGGTATATACTAGACCTTTTTCCCAGATAAATCAATAACTTAATAGTGTTATGTTGTCAGAAATGTATGCATGTAGGTTCTAGTTGCAATACTTTAAGTTAGATAATTGTTGTTTTGAGAAAGGTATGCGTAAATATGCTGATGTGTGTGTTGGTTCAATCTAGTCCTAGACTTCATGAGACTACAAAAGCAAGGAAATATTATGTAATGAAAAGAGACATCTTGGAAGTAGAAAGTCTTTAAAACTATATGGACCTCATGTATTGACACAATAGGCTTTGACATGACACATAATTGATGGTTTTAATAACAAGTTGTATTACTGGGATTCTAGTGACAAATTTACATAGATTAAGAAATGTCATTTGAAGGTATAAAAGCAAATGTTGCATGTTCCAGGCTGAAATGTCTGTTGCAGATGAATACATTTGACATAGTTTGGTTTGACAGCAATTCAAGATTTATTCCTAGCATAAAGTAAATCAAAGGGTTGTATTTTAGTGGCACTTTATGATTAACCAATTTAAGGACTAGCAGGTGATTTAGCAAAGTAAAACTGCAACTCTATATTACAGATTTGAGAATGATGAGCTCATGATAACTTACTTGTAGTAACTAGCATAAATAAAATTATGCATGTATACATATATATATACAAAACCAAAACACAAAGATACATATACAGACAAAGAAAAATACTTGTATCCAGTAAAATATGGCTTCTATCATTAAAGTAAATGCATAAAGCCAACTCCTAAATAGGTAGAGAGATGGGAGAATTAGGCCAGCCAATCATCAAAATTTTCTTCTTCAGAGTAAATATTTGCAGTGCATTAGCTCTATTCAGTGGGCAGTGATTGAGTCACAAAGAGATGGTTCTCATCCAGACAGTATATCAGTTTTGGCAGAAGTTCCTGAGAGGGGTCCCAACTCAGAGTAGGTGATGGAAGCAGCCTCATGAGCTCAAGCAGAGCTCAAAGGGATCTCTTTTCGGATCACTATTTACAGGGTTAGAGATAACTGATATTTTCCAGGTAGTTTTCCATTTTGTCCTAATTAAAATGTTGCAATGCTTTGGTTTATACATGTCCATAACTTGCTAGATTTTAAGTTTTTTCCTTACATTTGTATTTTTTCTTTACATTTATGTGTGCAGAACTTGCTGGATGTGGGGGTGCTAGCATCCTCACCTTTGGGCCGTGACTCAAGAGCAAGCATACTAGGTCTATTGGTCTATTAATCATCCAAGACAATAAAGAGGCAAGTAGGAGCCAGGTACACCAAGGGTGTGACTCAACACTCTGGTTCACTGCAGGCAATTGTTCTTGTCCCCAGAGAATAGGGAAGGCAGGAGGCAGAAGGATTAATGAGGTACCTTAACACTCTGGTACATTACCTTTTCCAATATGTTGCATGACCCAGGGAGGGAAGTTGCACCCTGTTTTGAGCAGCCCATGACTGGAAGGGAATCACACCACCGCAAAGGCACTGAAGATATGAGCACAAAATTTTTGTTTCATGAGATGGCTGAGAGACAAGTGGGTGGCTTTGTAGATTAGTAACTCCAACTGCCAGTATCACAGTAATCTGCAATGACACAGTTTAAGAGCGAAATGTACAGGAAGAAAGATGTGAAGAACTATTCCTCATGCAGAAGAGCAGGGACACTTATCATAATCATAAATTTCTGTGAAATTGTATTATTTCACATAGTGGGTGCACATATGTGTTTTCAGAAGAGAAACTGGGCATATCTTTATATATCATGAGTTATGCAGGGACTTTGACAATTTTCTAAATTCAAATTACCAAGAGCTTTGATTATGATAATTCCTTATTGTGTTTATAATTTCAGTGCTCTCATTTTCTTAATTATGGCCCTGTACAGTACAGGATAGTGAAATTTATTAATAAATTTGACTCGCTGTGATTATCATTGTCTTCAAAATCAAAGATGCATGGATACACATGCATGACCCAGGCGGAAGAGACCTTCAGGTTTCATCACGTCCAACTCCCCAGCTCCAATAGGATCATAGAACTTAAACCAGGTTACAGGTTACATAGGAATGTACCCAGACATCTTAAAACTCTTCAGAGAAGGAGATTCCACAACCTCCCTGGGAAGCCCATTCCAATGCCCAGTAACTCTAACAGTAAGGAGATTTTTTTTCTCATATTGAGATGGAACTTCTGGTGCTCCAGCTTACACCCATTAATTACACCTTGTCCTATTACGGGGTGCAAATGAAAAGAGATCTTGATACCCAGTCTTCATGTATTTATACACAGTAATTAAGTCCGCTCGTAACCTTCTCCTCTCCAAGCTGAAAAAGTACAGTTCTCTCAATCTCTCCTCATAAAGCAAGTGCTCCAGTCCACTAATCATCCTTGTGGCCCTCTGTTGAACTCTGAATCACCTATCACTCTTGAACTGAGAAGCCCAGAACTGGACACAATATTCCAGATGTGTTATCACTAGGACAGAGTAGAGAGGGAGAAAAACCTCTCTTGATGTGCTGGACACACTCTTCTTGATCCATCCCAGGATTCCACTGGCCTTCTTGGCCACAAGAGCACATTGCTGTTCCATAGGTAACTTGCTATCCAAAAGAACTCGAAGATTCCTCTCCACAGAAGTGCTCTACAGTTGATCATATCCCAACCTGTATTGATGCATTTCATTACTTCTTCCCAGGTGAAGGACACTGCACTTACTCTTATTAAACCTCATTAAATTCCATTTTGCCCATCTCTCCAGTCTGTCCAAGTCTCTCTGAATGGATGACTTTAAATTGTTCTACAACAAATTGTACTACAACACCAGTTGTAAATAATCTCAGAGTATCTTTGTTTGGAAGAGATCATCAAGTTCAACCTTTGTCCCAGCAATGCCAGCCCACCCCTAAACCATGTCACTCATCACTACATCTATATGCCTTTCCAATATCTCCAGAGATGGTGATTCCACCATTGCCCTGGACATCCTTTTCCAATGTTTGATAACCTGCTCGGTGAAGAAATTCCTTCTAACATCCAGACTAAACCTCTTCTGTTGAAGCTTCAAACTATTTCCTCTGGTCCTATTGCTTGATTAATGAAGTTCATCACTTCAGATTCAAATGAACCTAGAGATTGTGGTTGGATAGCATTTCAATATTTGAATGTATCTGATTGAAAACTGGACAAAAATTCCATTAAGATCTCAAGCTTACCTCCTGCAAAGTTGTGTCCAGCAGTCGGCTTGAATGAAAGCAAGACAACAAAAATATACTGTGCAAAAAAATGCAAAGATGTAAACCAGGCTATTTTAGGCAATGTGTCCTATGTCAACTGGAGATATTTTACCCATGTAAAACGTTACCTCAAATTAATATTTTTTGCTCACTGGTTTTCCAGACAATGTTGAGTTTTTTAAAAAACTTATTTTGCACTCTAGTGAAATGTAATGGCTTGAAATTTTTCATTGCTTACTGCATCTACAGGGTATCCTGCTTCAGTGAATTCTGTGGAAGCTTGTGAAACAGTATGTGCCCCTTCAGAAGACTATAGGCAAGGATATTTAAGGCAAGTATTCTGTAGAGATCCATCACATTGTTACTGTTTTAAATATTCTTTTGTAAATAACCTTATGGGCCCAAGAGGAAAGAAGAAAAGCATGCTCAATTACCTTCTAGAATGTTTTTCCATTAAATGCCAGGTTGAATGAAAAAATGGTCAAGAACAGATGAGACTCTTTTATTATTATAAGCTGGTCTCAGTAGAATTTAATATGGTTTTTAGCATGTTAAGCATTTATGCTTGCATTTTGCATATGAGTACTTGAATATCTGTGCAGTACATCTTTTTTATGTACGTTGTCATACCTTTCTAATAGTGACACAAATTACAATTTTAGCATTCAGAATTCAGTGTATTTTTTCATTTTTCTCCTAAAGTGTTCAGTTCTGACAGTTCTGGTGCGCAATGTTTCACAAAGTTTTCTTATCCAATTCTCAGCTATCTTTAGATACAGCACATTTAGGCATCTCCACCATTCTTTGCTGAGTCCCACTGAAGCTGCTGTCACTGCAACATTTTACTTTCTTCTATCAAGGCAGGCATGAAACTTCCAGTGGAGCGAATGCGAATGCTAAGGCAGCTGCATGGGTCAGTAGGCAGAAGGAGGGGGGGAAGGATTGGGAAAGCTAAACGGTTTGCATCCTTCTCTAAAAGACAGCAAACCACAGGGCAGGGATCTGTAATCTGATGATTTGACAGTGTAATGCCCTTTAGCTGTTTGACTGTATTTACAAGTTCTGTTTAGCTGACAAATACTTTGGCTAATACCCTTCTCTAGATGCTTTCCTTTTAGCTATCAGTTCTGTTTAAACATTTAAGCAAGTTCTTGTTGTACAGCAAAATAAACATATTTCTCTTACAGATAAGAAACACTATGACTTTTTTTTTATGTGAATCCCCTGATAAATATAATATACTGACCTAAACAGACACAGGTTACTAAATGTGTTTTTAAACAATCTGGAAAGTAAATCAGAGGATATAGCTTCAGTTTGTGTGGAATCTGCTCTTCTAAGCTTCCATCACAGAGCCAATATCTCTTCCCCCAAACCCAACCTGTGTACTTTTTGCAGTTAGTCATTCTTCTGACTAAAACTCAATGCCCAATGAAATGAAAGCATATCCAAGCAAGGAAAGTGTGGAAATAAAAAAGAATTTTCACCAATTAAATTGCAGTAATTTCTGAGGTACCATGATTTTCAATGTACTTTTATGTAGGAATTGACAGGTGACTGATTCAAATGCATAGCATGAATAGTCCTAGAACAGATATGGACAGTGCTTTGCAATGTTAATGACTATAATCAAGGGAAAGAAAGAGAAATCTTGCTAGGATCACAGGTTGACTGTTCACTGAATTATGCCTTGCAATCACATCCAAAAATAATTCTGCTACACTGGCCTAAGGTCTCCATTTGAAGCTCTTGGGAATGGACTATCAGTAGTGTAAATTTTTATTAGTTTTTCTATTTCTAATGTATATCTCAGGTATCTATAGTTATGTGGGGAAGTACAACCATGAATACATGAAGTTAAAAAAAAAGTAAAAACAGGGAAGAAATCTGTGGGATGAACCACAGATGGATAAAATAAAAACAAGTAAATAACATTTTAGACTCTGTCAAGAAGAAAAAAAGAAAACAGCAAGTCCATTACATTTTGATTGTCCTATGGTCAGAATCGGCCATCAAAATGTTTCACCAACTTTGCCTGCATTAGCACGAGTGGGATTTTGAAGTTCATCTCCTTAATGTGCTTCCTGACAGTGCACTACTTTTCATCACAGAGCAGTCTCATGGCATGTAAATGAGATTCCTTTTGAATGAAATTAAACCATAAACCAGACTTCAGGAATTTGCTTAACTTTAAGCAGCGCAACTATATATAACAGAAGCCATTGATTATTAATGCCTGAAATTCCCCCTTATGATGTTGCTGCCTTGGGAATTCCAAAGAAACTGCACGTGCACTTTCAGAATCTGGACACACAGTCCTCTGGTGTGCATGGGGAAGTTGATGGAAACAATGAATGGCACTAGGAGCTACTGGGATTGCTCAACTTCAAGATCTCCTGTAATGGGATTTGAAGAATAACTACTGATTACTTTCCAGGGCAGTAGGTGTACATGCTGACATTTCAATAATACATTTCAGGGTTTCCTGAGTTGTTTGGGGTTTTCTCTGTGTGTGTGTGTGTGTTTATACTGCTGCAGTATATTTCACTGGTTAATAAATAAATTTATAAGCCAAAGTGAATCTCTATGTGGAAAAATATGTGGGTGACACCCCAAGACCAATGGTTTGAAAACCCATCATTGTACTTCAACTACAGAAATAAATTCCAAATTTTAAAGCTATCCCTCCTACCCCATCATGTGTTTAGCACATTAAATTTTATGTCCCATTATAACTACAATTAGTGTGGTGCTTAATTGCAAATCGGAAGTTGTTAATTCATGTGGTTTATGTTACTATTCATAAGAAACCACAGACAGTAGTGTGGGTGAGCAGGGCTGAAACACAGATGTAAAGTATATGTGTGAGTTCACGTCTAGATTCCAGTGAGAGAAAAATATTAGTGGCATCTTGTAATCATTTGCAGCAGAGGCACACAATAACTAACTAAAGTTTCAGCATTGACAAATGGGCTTAAGGATAACAATATTTTTTATTGTTTCCAAAACTATTCCATATCTGTCTCTGTGATCCAGCCTATCTGTATCTATTCATAATCTTTCCTTTGTTGTTTTTTATATGAGCAGAGTGAACAAAGTTCACTTTCAATGATGAATGCATGATACATCTGATTTAAAGATTCACTGTACTTTTTAGAACCGTCTGATCAAATGAAAGATTAAAATTCAAATCAAAACCTGATTACTGGTCTTTCATTTTATGTTAAATAAATACTGCTGGTGGCAGATACCCTATTTTGAAAATAAGTCAAGGACATAAGCTGGGACCTTTCTGCATGTAATTACTGTTCTACGTATCAGTTCTTGAACAGTTTTGGTCACAAGAGATGCTCCAAGTAATGAAACTGCATCACTGCACCATACAGCACCTTTAAGCACAATGTATTCAAAGTCCATATACTTTGAAGTTCTCTGGGCAAGGTTATTGTTAAAGGTGTAGGAACTAATAGCCTTAACCTGTCTTATTCCTCTGTTGTGTGCAGCAGCACTTGGGAGAAATAAGTAAGAATCAAAGCAAAGTGTGTCTGGTAAATGAAATTTATGCATGTTAAAAAGACATTCCCTTATTTACTAACATGTCTGTGAGTGTAAGTGCACATCATACCCATTACACTGAAAATGAAGTTGAAGAATGGAATGAATGGAAATAGCTTAGTTATGATTACAAACTGCAAATCACTGTTTTAGATAAGAAAATAACAAGCATTTCCAGTTCTTTGATTGTGATCCAGTTATTATCATGTACTACTGCACACAAAAAGTACAGCAGAGCTGCAATTCTATTAATAAATTGAAATTATGGCTACATTATCCCATCTACCACATTTTAATGTATAGAACACTGTCTAATTTGTATATTTGATATGCTACACTTACATGAGTTAGCTGTTCAATTTGCAATCAAAAAAAACTGTGGGTACTGTTGACAATTCACTCAAGTACTTAATAAATTATATATTAATTATTTTGACTCATATTGGCACAAGTTACAACATCACATAAGTAAACCATCTGCTAATGTAATAAAGATGGAACTTAAAGTTGCATTAATTAAAACAATTATGATTATGCCAGCTTAGAGTCTTTATCTGTGTGTCCATGCACCATTTCAGCAAGGACAAGTCTTTAGATGTGTTCATGCTCAGGACCTCTCAAATAGAATGACTTTAAATTCTTCCTTGGGAAAGAAAAAGTCTAGAAGAAGGTATTACTTGCATACACAAATGGTGAAGGGGAAGAGAAATATAAAGCTACTGACTTGATTCTGGTTTATGGGTAATTGTAGACTGGTAGAGGAGTGGCTTATGTATTCATATAACTAATGAAGTAAGTTTTAAAGTATCTAAAGACAAGAACATATGTTCTGGGTTTGACAATCCATGAGATTTTATGTACTCTGAAAATGTTTTCTGGATGCTAATTGTGGACTTTCTAATATCAGGGTCTGTGTTTAAGTGATGGACTCATAGTTCAAGCAATTGATGTCATAAAATTTATCAATGACAGTAGAACCATTCTCCTCCCCACTGGAAATTTTTCTTAATAACTTAAACAAATCTGGTGAAAGAGGGCTGGATAAAATGCTGAAGCATCTTTAACTATATCTAAGTGGAAGTGTAAATCCCTCTGAAGAAAGTCCCTTCCTTGCATAGAGGAAAAGTATGATGAAGTTTTAAAGGGGCATGTTTGTCTAGGGATGCACATGTCAATGTGACTTAAGAGTCTGAAAGCAAATTTGTAGGATTTATATTCTTCTGTTATAGCAGAACTTGTCATTCAGCTACAGTCAAAGTTGACAAGAATATTTGCATTCAATAGAGAGGTCAGAAAAGCCATTAAGCTTCCATTCTATGAGGAACACTAGTTTAATGAGCAATGTGGGTACTCAATCTGACAAACAGAAGTTGTGTTTTACCACTGGAAGTACAAATCAAGGATGTCAACTCCAAGCTGCAGCTCCAAGAGGAAAGAGCCTTCTAGCCCAGTATTCAGTAGAACATCACTGAGAGACACAAACATTGCAACTTTACAGGCATTAGCTTTTGATTTTCTGGCTACATCATTGCTAACAGAAAAAAATTCAAACATATAAGTAACATTAATGACAAACAGTTCAAACAGTCCAAACAGTCCATCCTAGGAACAGAACAGTCTTCTCACTTTGTTATCACCTAGGTAGTTTTGAAACAGGCTTATTGTTTTATATTTATCAGCTACCTTTAATTCTATACATAAACTATTTTGCTAGATGAATTTTGGTGCAATTTGCTTTTCAGGGATAGGCTGACCCAGTACAGATTAGGGGATGTCCTTCTGGAAAGTATCTCCATACAGAAAGATGCTGGAGTCCTAGTTATTGATAAGTTATTTCTGGAGCAGCAATTTGTCTGTGTGGCCAAGAGGGCAAATAGTATCCTAGAGTGCATCAAGGAAATTCTGTCCAGCAGCTCTAGGGAGGTTGTCCTCCCCCTCTACTCTACCCTGATGAGACCACATCTGGAGTACTGTACCCAGTTTTGGGCTTTCCAGTTAGGGGGGTCTACTGCAGGGGTCTACTGCAAATTGTCTAATAGAGAGCTATGAGGATGATGAAGGGACTTGAACACCTCTCCTGTAAAGAAAGGCTTAGAGAATTGGGACTGTTTAGTCTTGTGAAGTCTGAGAGGGAATCTTATTAGTGTCTATAAATACTTGAGGAGTCAGTGTCAAGAGGAAGAGGCCAGTCTCTTTTCAATGGTGCCCGCTGAAATAACAGTTACAAGATAGAACATAGGAAGTTCCACTTCTTTACTGTGAGGGTGGTGGAGCACTGGAACAGGCTGCCCACAAGAATTGTAGAGTCTCCTTCTCTGGAAACTTTCAAAACCTGCCTCATTGCAGTCCTATGTGGTGTGTCCTAGGTGATCCTGATTTTGCCAGGGAAGCTGCACAAGAAGATCTCTAGAGTTTCCTTCCAACTCCTTCCATTCTATTATTCTGTGATACTAGGACCCTGTAGTTTCTTGTGACATCATCATGTCAGATGATTTCTACCTAGAAAAAGTAAGATGTTTCCTGTGGCCAGATAATATACATCTATATGTAATCTATGTGAATGAAGTTTATGATCTGAATCTTTCCTTTGAAAATTAAAATAACAAATGGCATAGAAGCACTCATTTTATTAGGAGATCTTTAACACTTCTGTCTTCTTTTTCCTGTACACAGACATAAAGCTTCTCTTTCCCTTAGGTGCAAGCCCTTATCAGCACCGACGCTCTCCTGATAGGTACTGACATGTAAACTTGTTACTAGGGTTTCAAGTTACCTATCGCCAAGCCTGAAACAAAGTGTATCGTTTATCCCTTCTCCGTGATCACTTCTTAACTGATGCTTGTAGTTAGGAGAAATATTGAAGTGATCACTGCATCTTTTACAATGGTGCTAAGTATCTTAATTGGAAAGCATAAAAAAGTAGGATTGTATTTACAGCATAGAGTTTACCAGCACAGTTGAATATTACAGCAGCATCACTTATGTGCTTGATAAATTGTTGCCTGCTAAGATTCAGAATACACTGGCTTAAAACCTCTCTCAGTCACAAAATATAACAGCATTGTGCCCATGGATTCCAGTAGAATTTTCCAGAAGAAATTTACTCAAAAAACAAAAAACAACAACAACAAAAAAA
This sequence comes from Upupa epops, assembly GCA_013397515.1. Classification (NCBI taxonomy): domain Eukaryota; kingdom Metazoa; phylum Chordata; class Aves; order Bucerotiformes; family Upupidae; genus Upupa; species Upupa epops. The sequence goes on along the minus strand of VZRI01007448.1, from coordinate 61,459 downwards.
AGAACCAAAACCTAAACAAAACAAACAAACAAAAAAAACCAAAAAATGAGTCCTGCAATAAAAGTCCTACAATAAAGATCTGGAAAAAAATTACACATCTACTGAGAAGAGAAATGTTCCTTTCCAGATTAGATAATGTTACTTGCTGTTGAGCTAGCTGCAGGAAAACTGTCACTTGAGGCCTTTCTTTAGTTTTAGATATTTAGATACAACATCAGGAAGGAAATCATACTCTAGTACCAGTGCAATCGGGATTTCTATTGCCAAGTTATAGATATACCTTTTTTCACTACATTTAGAAAAGATACTTTCCTATGTGTTGAATTATTATTTTAAATGTCATATAAAGCATTTGGAAGAAGAATATATATATATATGTATGCATATATTTCTATATGTAAATCTGTACATACATGTGTATGTGTTTTTCTTTTCAGTTTTCTCAGTCTCATTTCCTCCTCATTCCACACTTCTATTTTACAAATAGGTTTATTCAATTAAGCTGCCAAATGAATTTAAGGAGAGTTTCACTAACTTGCACGGAGTTTGTGGAATTGAATGTTTGACTGCAAATTTCACACTCCTTAAAGGATTTATTGAAAAACTTCAGAGCTGTTAATTTCAGTGGAAGTTTCAGACAATAAGCACTTGACATTTTGAGTGTTTCCTTAATTCATTCTGGTAATGGGACCACAGAGTGATTATGAGATATGATAGCATTGATACCTGGTTTTGTTTAGGTAGCTTCATCTTAGAATGCTAATAAAAATTTCTGTGTATGTCGGTTGCAAAAATGCAAAAAGGTTTAGTTCACTGAATTCTCAACAAAAGCTGAAATGAATAAAACTAAGCTCAGGGAGCCTTTGGTATCTTCTCTTGTCCCTGAGTGATTCAACTTATTAAAGAAAATTATTTCACGTTCTCCTTACTTTTGCAGGTTTGTGCTTTAAAAGACACATAGGTAGAATATTTGCTGATTTATAAGAAATGGATTTTGGTTGGATTTTGGCTGGATCCAGCTTTTCTATACTGAATATTACTGGGTTTTCTCATCTGTTATTGAGCACTCCTCTTCTTATTCCAAATATCAGTGCAGAATTTTCTCTATTCATTGTAAGATGTTGTATAAATTAGCCAAACTGTTATCTGCAATTGACCAATCCAACCACCTTTCAATCTGAAACAAAACAAACAATATCAAAAAGCTTATCTGATATGCATGTGTGAGAATTAACTTTAATCCAAGTATTCAAAGGAGGATCGGCAATAGTAGCATTATTGCAACTCATCCTGCGGACAATACTTTCACTTTTATACTGGAGTAACTGAAGCCATCACATACATAAGAAAGCAATTAAGCATTAATTGTGTTTCCTTTCTAATTTAAAATAATGTAAACCTAATCAGAGTTTCATTTGCTGTATGTTCATTCTGTGAGCTAATTCAAACCAAGTTGTATTGCTCACAGAACAGTTCAAACTTGCAGAAGAGAGGATTTACCTGACTAACATATCTGTTGTGATCTATTGTAAGGGGCAGGGCTTTGTGATCACTTGAGGATTCCCTCCACTCCTGCCCACCTGTGTTAGCTGAGGAAGGAAGGACTGGCTGAAATTGCTGCAGAGGCATGAAATAGCCAGCACGCATCACATCTGTGTTTGATTGACAAAGGGGGCACAGACACCTAAGAAGGGCAGCATGCAGAGTGGAACAGATATTTACACTGTTGTGATACAACTGGCAGCTACAATAATCTCAACAGAAAACCCATCTTAATTGAGGTAAATTATTTTTTAATAGAATGTGGTTCTGCTGATTTGCATTAAATTTCTTCTGGCTGGACCCCATCTACTGATTTTGTTTTCTTAGCCTTAAAAATTGGAAGTCTATGTTAACTATTGAAATAATTTTCTGAAGAAGGGCATAAAATAATGGGCACTTTGATGGCTTTGAGCCAGACTGGGAAATCACTGAATTAACAGCCTGAAAAAAAAAAAATCATGATTCCTAAAATGACAGGATATCATAATAGTATTATATTATTCTATATTTGCCAAAGGACTAGTAGTGTCCAATACAATTGTGACATTGTAATAGCATATGTTACATTCTTGTTTGCCAGTCTGAGGCAAGAAAGATGATTCTAACTGTATTCAAGTAGTACAAGGGTACTTAAATTCCTACTTCTAAGTCACATTCTCCTTTAGATCAGCTTGCATCCATGATACTTAGCAAGAAAATTTAGGTGAGACATCATCTAGAATACTATGACCTGCTCTGGAGTCCTCAGTGCAAGAAGGAAATGAGCCTGTTGAGGAGGGTCCAGAGAAGAACCAAAAAATCCTGGGTGGAACATCTCTGCTATGAGGACAGGCTAGGAGAGTTGGGTTGTTCAGGCTGAAGAAAAGGTAGCTCTGGAGAAACCTTACTGTCATCTATTAGTACTTAAAGAGAGACTATAATAAAGATGGGGAATGTTCTTATAGCAGTACCTGTTGCAACAAGGCAAGAGAAAAAATGGATTTAAACTCAAAGAGGAGAGATTTAGATTAGAGACAGTTGGGGCTGTTTAGACTGGAGAAGCAGAGACTCCAGGGAGATCTTATAGCAGCTTTCCAGTACCTGAAGGGGACTACAGAATAGCTGGGGAGGAGCTGTTTACAAGGGCTTGTAGTTGTAGGACTAATAGTTTCAAGCTGGAAGAGGGGAGATTTAGACTGGAAGTCAGGATGCTGAGACAATGGAACAGGTTGCAGAGGGAGGTTGTGGCTTCCCCCTCCCTGGAAGTGTTCAAGGCCACATTGTATGGGGCCTTGATCAACCTAGTCTAGTGTGGGAGAGGAGGAGGCCCCTGCTTATGGCAGGGGGGTTGGAACTAGATATCTTTAAGGTCCCTTCCAACCTGAACTATTCTATGAATCTTGTACAACAGGGTAGGAGTTTTGATCTAGCAAATTCAAGTAATATTATGAAAGTAAAACTGGTAGGTCAGTAAGACATTTTATTTTGCTATACAGAAATATTGTTTTTTCCAAGAACATGGTATCTTGGAAAAGCATCAGAGTTTTTAAAATACTCTGAAACTCAATCTGGTGGACAGGAATATTTTTATTAAATTCAGCCTGGCCACAAGCAGTGATTTTATGGTGAGGTTTTCCAGAGTGTTTGACTGCAAAACTATGTCACCATTATGAAACTACTTATGGTTTTGGAAATAACAATTTGTTCACCAGTGTTTTTGAAGCTGTTGTCCTTTTTCAATATTTCAGTGGTATCGTCTCTATTGCCAGGTTTCTGACAGATGTACCAAAAGAGAGTATTTCAAAAAAAAGCTCTGTAACTTATGAGAGTCCTTGAGATTTACAACCCAGAGGTTCTGAAGGTTTTTCTTAGTCATGCTATCTTTCAGACTTTTAAGGATAATTAATCCATGCTTATGAACAAGATTCAGTAGATAGGAAAAGTAGGAGATACTTTGCATTATAACATCTAAGAACAAATTCATGTTGATTTTACTCTGGAATTGACAAGGACATTTCCCTCTACTCTTAGCAGTGGAAAGATGGTTGGATGTGTCCTTTCCCCATCCTGCTTCCGGTCTCAGTTACAATACCTTGTGTGACTCAGAATAGTATAGCTAAGTTAATATTTATATGTTATGTATATCTTATACATTTATGTACACACATATCATTGTAAAAGATTAATTGCAAGTTGAAGGTAGCCAGTGTCTTCTATTCTTATGGGATTTCTAAGTAGAATGGGAAATCTAAATCAAAACTTTGAATTTATTTTTTTTTCTAAAGAATATAATTCTGCCTATGGACTGACTTTCGTTTATAGGGGAAGTGTAGAAAGAAAGCTAAGGTATTTAATGGATATTTTTCCTCATAGAACTAAAAGACAAACCAAAGTTGCAAGTATTTTAATGCAGTTTTTTTTTTTTCAAGAATAGTAGTTGGAAAGGCACAAAAAATGCTGACTACAGTATATTTTTATTACTAACAGATTCAGGAATTGAAAGAGGAACAGGATAACCAAGACAACTCTTAAATGTCTTACCACAATGAATATCAGACTTCTTTAGAACTCTTAGAAGAAATCAATAATGCTAAAAAGACATAAGAAAGACAAAGACTTTTTACCAAGGTCTGTAGTGATAAGGAAAAGGACAGTGGTTTTAAGATGAAAGAGAGCTGAATTATATCTCGCATAGAATCATTAGGGATTGTAAGGGATCTTGAAAGATCATCTAATCCAATCGAGAAAGAAATGTATGTTTTCGGTGATGGATTGACGGAGATGTTGTGGAAGCCCTATCAACAAAGATCAGGTTGAATGAGATGTTTATCAACCTGATCTGGTGAATAACATCCCTCCTATGCAGGTGTGTTGGACTAGATGGTGTTTGGAGGCACTTTTCAACACAAGCCATTCTATGACTTTTCTCCTTTCTGCATAATTATGATATGGTTATGATTGGGTATGATATGGTTAAATAAGCTTCATCTCAGATTAGTACAGGTGTGCACAGACCATAAGGAAAAATAGTCTGGAGTTCCTAGTACTGCTGTTCTTATTCCTGCTGTCTTAAGGGAACTTGGTTTTTTGTCCTCTATTGTTGATCAAGTTAAATTCGTCCTGGTATATCATCTTTTGTACAAGCATTACTGAAAATGTATTTGTCATTTCCATAGCTGTGAGTGCTGTAAACAAAACTCACTATGATTTCAACTCTCTATCTAGACCTTTTTCAGTGTATTCAAACATTCAACAGATGAGATTCTGGCATATCAGCAACACCCCAAAGCTGTGTGGAAAGGGGTTTAATATAGTGATAATTCCTTCTGACTCTATGTTGCTATGAGAGTTTCATGTGCTCTTAAGCGTCTCCTAGTAGCCTAAGGGTGGATCTACAATACAATTCTGTCTTTCAGATACTGTCTATGTGTTGTAGCCCACCTTTGAATCTTCTCTCAGTATCTTATGTAGGCCAACACTCCTTGGTTTCTGTTTTACCTCATTTTTTTTTTACCAGAGCAGATATTGTATGGTTGAGGCCGAGGCTTGCATACATTTTTCATTAGTTCTTATACCTGAAATTATATGAACCACAGCATCTCTAAGGATTTTATTCAATGTATGTACATGTTTTAGCCAGGTTTGTTCAACTCAATGACCTGAAGTGATTGTTAAAACTGCTGTTTTAGTAAATATTACTGTTATTCAGTCTCTCCAATATAGTTAGTGAATAACCTTAAAAGTCAGTGTGATGACAGAGACAGTAAGTAAAATCTAAGAGTGGAAGATTTGATGATGAAGCCACTTTGTGGCCTCAAACAGAGAGGTAACATTTGTACTACACTTCTTTGCAATTGTTTTGTGTGGTAACAGATTGTCATTTCCTCTATTCCCATTTTCTCTCTGGGGTCAGAGAGAAACTTTGGTCACACTGAAACAGGATTCTTTCCTTGGGCTTATGAAAGTGTGACAGACTGCCAGAATAAATTAGATGCTACATTTTCTTCTGGGTTGTCAGTGGTGATTTTAACCAGTTCCTATCTAGATTTTTCCCAAAGCAATTACTTCCCACATTTCCCACCCAAGCTGCTTTTGATGCACAAATAGAATCATCCTGTTCTCAGAAGTACAAAGTAAAAACGAGCTATCAAATTGTTATTCTTTCTCCCAGACTTTGCATTCCATGTATTCACTGTATTTCTCTCAATTAAAGTGAATGTGAACACACAACTTTCTTTCCAGAAACAAACCAACAAAACCACAATGATCTAAGTTATTGTATCTAATGCAAACTGATTCTATTTACATCGCTTCCCCAGATTGTTTCTGCATAGCTTGTATCTCATGTCTCCTCTTAGTCTATTTCTGTCTTCAACTCACCTTTTAAAGTCATTTTCTTGATGCATTTGTTCCCCTTTGGGAGACAGATTCCTAGTACCATTAGTTCTTAATTTTGTAGATTGTATTTGCCTTATTTTTTTATGCTTTTTAATTGTTTTCAATTAAGCAAAATGTGGATTGAATCTGTTTATTTAATCTTTTTCAAACCTCAAAACTTTTAATTGCAGTATTAATTCCCACTTGTATCATGTAATTTCTTACAATATGCCATAGCTCTGCTAGGATATGAACAAATGTCACTATTATTACAAAGCATAAGATGCATATTTGCAGTGGGGGCTGGTAAAAACATTTCACAGCTAGGAATGAACTTTGACTTAAAACTTAAGCTAGCATAATTATAGCATAAAAGTTTAAACGTTTAGGCAAAGCATCTTAGTCATCCTAAATATCTTATGAGAACAAGCTTCTTCAGGAGATTTCCAGTACTTTCAGAAGTGTGACATATACATTCCTCATCTCACAATTTGCTGCTGCACAAGAAGTACTTATAAAAGACTGGGGGTGCTGGGGGGAAATTAACTCATGGTTATTAACTCATGGAAATTAACTCATGTACTCCAGACTCTTGCAACAATAGTGGCTTGAATTTTGACTACAAATATCAGCTGGTTGCCATATAATCATCATTGTTGTTTTTTGTCATTTATGGTCATTACTTAAAAGCTCTTCAAAATAAATTGCTTTATTATTGTTTAGCATTATTATTATTATGGTTATCAGGCCATAAACAAACAATTGACCATTAAATTATTTCTTAATGTGTGCTTAGATTGTTTCAGAACATGAAATTGGAGTTAATTCTGCAATAATAAATTATTGGTCCTAGCTGGTAAACCAAAGAACTAAACTGATGCACTGATGTGGTTCTACTAGCAGAGGAAGCAACTCTTGTATTTGTAGCTTCTTTATTAAAAGCAACATTATATGTATGGTATTACCTTCTAGATATGTGATCACTCCATCTTATATTCATTTTAGGTATGTTAAATAATTTCCTAGGCATCCAATATTCCCCTATTTAGTACATAAAATGCATCAAACCCAATCACAGTAGCTAAAAAATGTCCTTTTGTTTGCTTTTCTACTGTTGAATTAGGCCTACTGAATTTATGTTCCAGATTGAACAGATAATACATGAATATGCTTTTCAATAATAGTATAAAAAATCCCCTGTTACACTAGCTAATTCACCCCCTTGTCTTTTCTGTAGGAAATTCCTGCTTTATTTTTGTAGTCATAAACTTTTTAACTAGTCTTGTTACAAAATGCTCTGTCTAAGACGAGCTTGCAAACTGCCTCTTACACAGACTACATTACTCACAACTGCTGTTTCTTTCAATTTCCAGATTCTTTCTTCTGTTAAATGAACAATAAAAGATAATGCTTGCTACTTATCTTTTACACCAGTATAGTACATTACCTAAAGCTGTAAATGAAATCAACGTTTCTAGTTTCTATTTTCTTCGTCTTTTTCTTCCCTTTTGTTAGCTTTCAATATCTGAAGCCAAATTTCTCATTCTTCTCAAAATTCAGTTCTGTAGATATTGAACATTAATATGGCACAACACAAATTGTGCCTAAGGATGATGCAAGTGAGCCATGTCTGTATCTTTATTCAACCATAGCTGCAATATGATTAGCAATTTCCAGTAATTGAGGGTTAAGGTATGGGAGTAGGATATAGATGGACATGACTGTAATTTCTTGGAATTGTGTTACATATTTCTGTCTTAATTCAGTAGTCAGTTATCTAACCCTTTATGTCCAATATCACTTTGGCCATTATACAAGTGTTTTCTGGTAGCTGTTTCTGTGCATACGTGGTATTTCCCATTAAACAAGCCATTTATTACATTAAAGGATTCAGGTTCTTAATTGCTTGATGAATCAATAGTGCTTGGTACATTTGCGTCACTAGCAGGATCTAAAAATAAGAACTTCATGCTTTCAAGCTAAAGGGCTCAGATTTGACTTCATTAAAAAACAGATGCTTCTAATAAAGGACTGGTTGCATAAAAGCATCCCCACCCCATCCCTAAAAGCTTAAACACTTTCATATATTTATCCAAAATAAAATATTACATTTAAGTCATTGGAGCCTACCCTTCTTCTCTGTATCAGTTCTCATAATGCTAGTTTACTTTCATTCAAGATCTTCCCTCATCTAATAGAAACATTACTGAACCACATCCTCTGGCAAGGATGACTTGCTAAATATTGCTAATTTTTACAATAAATAATTTTTAGTGTTTTCAAGGAGAAAATATTCTTAGCAAGCTCTTCCTGACAGTGGCATTTCAGTGCCACCAGTGAGCCTTTCAGAGGCTGGCTGTTCTATGTTTTTGTGTTGTGCACTGAGCAACTACTATGCAGAGCTGAGCATCTAAAGCTAAGACACTAAACACATTTATCAGACTTCTTGTATCTGAGGAAGTCTGGAACTTCATTCCCAGAAGAATCACGTAGTTATAGCTTCTGCTGTCATTCAGAACACACAACTGAAAAGTGATTTGTATGCTAAACCAGTAAGTGTCTATGATACAAAGCCAAAGTAATATTCCAGTCTATAAGTATGTATAAAATGGTAGACTGCATAGCAGTTGTGAACTAAAATTGATGATGTGTGCTCAGTTTTATCCTTTGCATAGTCACCCATTCCTTTTTTCATTCCTAGTCTTTCTGTCATCTCCAGTTGTTTGCAAAGTCTGTGAGATTTCTTGTTCAACTGGTATTTGTTCATCTATGCTCAGTTGATATTCTCTTGAAATTGTAGGCGTCAAGACATAAAGGGAGAATTGTCTTAGGACCAAGAATTTCAGCATGTATAGTACAAAAATTGTTTGTTAAAATCAAAATTTCAAGAGCTTCTCCAACACAGCCCTGCAGCTGACGATAATGTCAGTCCCTACATTGTATCTCACCTTCTTCTCCTACAGTGTAACTGATACTGAAATTACTTGATAAAGTATTTATTGTCCAGTAAGAGCAATAATAATACTCAGAAAAAGCAAACAGTACAATAACGATCATAAGGGGGGGTATGGATTTACAGTGAAAAACCCTATCCAGAGAAGATCTAAAGGGATCATGGATTGGAAGTAAGAAAAAACACAGTCATTCTCCTTACCAATAGCACAGTGCAAGATTCTTTGGTGTTGACATAGCATGACAGAACAGTGTAAAATGTTTTAAAAACATGTAGTAATTTTACCTACGTCAGTCTCTCTGTCTGAAAGTGTTTTCTTCCATCTGATTAATCCAAAACAAGTTGCTTAAACCTTCTGGTTTCTCTGGAAAACACTTTCCTTTCATCAAATGTCCGCAGTGCTGTTCTGCTGTCTATACAGAAATATCTAGCTTCATCAGCTACCCTTAACATAGCTGAAAAGCTAGTAATATTCTGAAAAAATTGCCCACGAGATCCAAACACTTCTCTTATTAGACTGTCTCCACTGCAGGGGAAAATGGACAATGGCTCCTATGTTAGCCCCCATTTGTGGAGGATTATAATATCTTTCGATGGTAAATTAGTGCTAATTATTCTCAGTAAATCTCTACACTCTAATAGTAATTAGACGTTATCCACACAGATGCATAATCTCTGTATTCCAATACTGTCAGGTTGGCCTCAATTGCTTTATAGTCATTTATGCATATTAATAGACTTGTTAGGAATATTACTTTTTACAGATATGGTTTAAATAGTTTTAGGAATAATTTATTATATTTAGCAGTTGAGAATCAAGACATATAATATAAAATAGTATGTTTTAAAAATCTAAAACCACTTAAACATTAAAAAGATAAAAATACCTGAGGTACCACTTTAACAGTATTTACACAATCAGTTTATTCTAAACACAGGAAAACCCAGGTGTAATGGTGATTACAGCCTTAATGGATTATTTTGATTGCTTATTTGAGAAAGCTCCCTGTTTTACATTAAATTCCTCAAAACTATTTAAATATTGATTGAAATCTTTCAAATGGATGCCTGGTAATCTCATTCTTTATTGCCTTCATTGGTTTCTAATAACACTTTGTTTACAAAATCAAAAAGACCAGGTTTAGCTCTAGTTATTCCACACATCTCTCTGCTAGATACGCACTCCTGAGTAATTTTTGTTGCTGTCTCATGTTGCAAGTCAGTGTTTTAAGGATTGGGCTTTAAAAGGAAAATAATATCCCATTGAAATTTCATTGCTTAAGAACATATGTTCAGACATTTCATGTTCAGACATTCAAACCAAAGAAGAAAATATCCTTAAAGGAGGCATATCTTTTCAAAGTGACCATCCTGATGCTACAGATAGCCTCTGTTTTATAGCAGGCATGTTTATTTTACATGCCTGTGGTCCCTTTGTTACCCTTTGCGACCTCTGAAATGGTCATATATGAAACATTTACTATTTTATTCTTATCTGTTATTACACTCATGAGACTTTTTATTATCAGCAGGAGAAGAGGTATTAAAGAGATTTGTGAGCCTCAGAAGGCTCAAAGCACAGTAGGGATGAAATTACAAAATTACATTGTTACGAAATGTATTTATAAAACTGTGTACAAAGGCCCAGTGTTAATGAAAATAATTGATACCAAATTCTGATTTATTTTTTTTTACATCACCAACAAAGGGTTTTTTCTGAGTAATAATGAGCCTCTTTTTAGTAACAATAGTTTAAAAATGAGCCTCATGAATCATTTATGTGGCCTCATTCACTGCTATTATTACTTCTGCCATCAAATATTTTGGGATTTCAGCGCCTTTTTCTCTCTGTCTTTACATCTCATGTAATGGTCTTTCTTCTGCTTTTCAGAAGGAAAATTGAACTTTCCTATTTTTTAATGTACAGAACAGTACGAGATCTTCCACTGTGATTCCGAACTAATGTTCCTGTTGCTGAGACTTTTAGCTGGAAGAAGCCATAAAAGATGAATAATTGCTAAAGGAGAAACAAGACAGGGAAAGTAAAAACTCAAAGTGAAGAAGGAATCCATTTTCAAAAGGTCAATACCTTCAGCACAGGATTTGCCCAAATTAGCTAATTCCATAGTATTTTAGCTGTCAGTAATTCTACTATACTGAAAACACTGATAAAGGGTGCTGAAAGTGTCACATCTGTGTGGTCAGTTTAATTACAAGTAGCATCACATAATACTTGGGACAATGAGTCTCGAAAGACTATATTTTCTTAACATCATTTCTTAACCTTTATTTTATATATTCACCTCTTATAAAATTATTTTTTCTTTTACGATCTAGAATCAATAGCAATGTTTTTTTATCACAAATACAGATTAAAATTCAAGGTGACTAGAAAATAGGCTTTCTTCAGATAAGGCATTCAGTTACTCCATCCACTACTCCAAACTTCCAAAACATATTGCACATTGCAAAGACAATCCCTCTGCACTCAGAATTTTGGTAAAATTATGATGGATTTGTTTTAGTTATTTTTGTTGATACTACACTATGACAATTGTATGTTTTATTTTTTTTTAAAACATGTAGTGTTTGAGAAAAAGGTGTGTTCATTGAAACACACTTACTGTACCAAATTTACACCTCAACTTCTTTTATCAGTTTGTTATGAAAATTTCTAGATCTGTCTTATAGCTATGAGCTTTGTAGACAAATGGCATTATATTAACATCACATAGAATTCCAATAGTAAATGTTTTTACATAAAATGTTTTAGTCAGAATGTTGTCTAAGCAGAGCCACACAACAATCTGCTTGTAAGATGCAGACTTATTGTAAGTAAATAATGTTGACACAAAGAGACATTAAAGTGCTAAAGATCACCAAATAAGAACTTAGATCTAATCAAACAAGTTCAATTATGTTGATCAAATAGCAGAAACATTGTCCACACCACCACTGCAAGCAGGGTCCTCACCTTTTCCATTATGTTGTTTTTCCGCTTAATCCACTAGCACTGTTGGCTGTAAAGCAATCCAGATTAAAACTATTCCAGCCACAAAATTTCCTGTAAAATATTTTCACTTGGATCAATACCACAATCTGGTTTCTGATTCAATCAGAAATGTAGGATGCTGGCACAGAAGCACACATGAGAGTGCATTGCTAGGACATGGAGAATGGGCAACAGAATTGCCCCTTTGTGCTGTGAGATCTTGATCGATTCCTTTAAAAAGATTGTGAGACAACACCTTTAACAAGCAATAAGGGAGTCAAGATTGCTGAGGGCTGCTTTTTAGCTAGGTGGTAATTGTGTAGAGGGAGAAAAAGTGTCTGCATATGGGGAAGGAGCAGGAAATGAGCACAGATCCTTAGATCTGAAAGAATTTTTCTGTTCAGATCTCCAGACCACATTTGCCGCTGATGGTGGGGTTTTGTTTTCCCCTCTGCTTGTATCAGAGTTCATTTCTTCCATTAGAAATGTGTTAAGCACAAGATTAGTAGTAACAGAAAACACTACATGGAAGCTGTTTTCATATATAGTAGTGAACTCTACCTCATACTGTTTCACTGATTATTTTTCTTAGAAACTCTCATCAAACATTCACTTTTAATCTATGATCTATTACTGAAATGCATTCTTAATGGACTTACCTGAAGGAGTTAACAACTCTAGTAAATTACATTTATAATTTTTTCTATGTAAGGTATACTGTGATGTCACATGTTTTGTAACACAAGTATGACCTAAACTAAGCAAAATATAATTATTGCAAATTAATGAATGAGAATTATGTAACCCTATAAAAATGAAGAAGTGATGCAATTACCATTTTTTACCTTCCTGAACAGTCTTCTAAGAAAAAAAAGGCCCTGCTCTCTTCTTTGAAAATGTAATTCCAATAGCTGTATCCAGCTTAGAGAAATTATAGTTCATACACATCTTGTCTTTATGTTTAAAAAAAAATACATACTGAAAAGTCCAATCAGTCAAATATATATTGTATATAGTCCTCTCTTTTTGTTACTGCCTTCCTTCTGTTTTTAACCCTCTTTAATTTTCTCAGTCAGCTGTTGCAGTCTGGAGACAATGTGTGAAGTTACTAGATTTTCATGCTCTACAAAACTTCCATGCGTCTCTACTCTAATGCATGATTTCTGTCCCTGAGCAAGAAGCAGAGAAAGAGATGACCTTTGAAGCTGCCATTTTAGAGGAGAAAAAAAAAAAAAGTAAAAAGAGAAAGAGAGAAGGCAGAAACACTAGACAGTGAAATGGAAGAAAATTAAAACCTTTCATGCTGCGAGGGAAGTGTTTTGCCAAAAGAGGGTGGTGACATATCTTCTGTTTGGTTTGTGGTGGCCTCCTGGGCACAAGCAGCAGTAGCAGCAGAAGGTCCTGCTGAGCTTGCTTGTGATACTGGATGACTCACTGTAGAGCAGAAGAATGATTATAAGGTAACAGATTCCAGCATCTTAATCTTTGTACCTGTCGCTCAAGAGTCCTGTTGCCTTTAGCATCATGTGGAAACACAGTGTGCTCTGGAGCCGATTCCCTTTTCCAAGACAGGCCCTCCCATGAGCTCAGCAGTTAGATGTAAAGAATTTAGAGAATAAGCTGTATCTTGCCTGCTGCAAGATAGATTAAATTACTGCAGCTGTAGTAGACAGAAATTGTCTGGATAGATGGGACACCCCTGACAGTCTTCAGCACCTCACTCATCACTCCAGCTCAGTGTTTTAGGATAGTGAAACTGCCCCAGGTCTGGGTAAAACACAGGGCTTCTGGAAAGGGAAAGACTTGTAGAGATGGATATCTCAACTCAAGTGCCAACACTTAAAGTAGCAATCCTAGAAACCTGTGAAAGGATGATCACATTTTATTATGGTCAGATGGAAAAGCAAAAGCCACTATTAGAAGTTAGAAAAAAAAATGTCCTAAGCTAATGCTATTGGAAAGACATCAATAGAAGTGAGCAGGCAATATCCAAGTCATCTAGGTTTTCCCAACACACACTAGGGTGGAACCCACTAGGAGTTAACAGGAGGTGCAGTTTATTTCTTCCTCTAGGTTTTCCTGCAACAACAAAAAGTCACAGCTTTCTTACAGTGCATAACCAGGTAATCTCATGCTTGTTCACCATCTTCAGTTCTTTTAGACATTGTGCCTTAATTGTAAGTGTTTAAAGTGAAGTCCTACAGGAGTTTTTCTTTTTCTCATATGAAGAATCACAAGAATTCATTCTGGCCACAGTGGGAAGCCTACCTAGGGACACTTGAAGTTATTGTTATTCAAAGTGTGTATTTAATGCTGTGTCTTAGTCACCAACTATAAATTTGCATTTCACTTGTATCAGGATTTATTTTCTGTGGCTTTGAGATACCCAGCATTCTTTCTCTTGGGACAGAGGGCTCCAGGACGGCAGAAGGGTCATCCCCAAAGGGTTTTGAGTAGAATAGGACATTTCTCCTTGATGTAAAAGGAATTTAAGCTAATAAGTTGAAAATCATTCTAGAGAGTCTAAGCATTTTAAGGTTCAAGCTATAATTGTTTTACTCATAAATGAACAAAGTTATTTTAAAAATTACTTAAACAGAAACCACCACACACACCAAAAAAGGAATCTGAAAATGCTAACTGCTGAGCCACCCAAAGAAAGATTATTGGTTTACATTTTTTAAAAATATATAAATAAAGAAGACTTACAAGTAAAAAAGCCATCTGTTCACTCTCTAATTATATGGTTCTCTTATGAAATACTCCTACCAGCCTTTAAAGAGAGCTCAGCAATGTAGGGATAAGACTGAAAGTTGCTGAAATTAAATTTCTAAGGGTAGTATTCAGCTGTGAGTTTCCAATAAACATAGGAACTGCAATGAGGTCTCTGTTGTTTGCAAATCAGTGTCACAGCTTTATTCTTGACCTTCCAATAAAGCACATTAATTTATTAGATGTTGGCGTATGACTCTATTCTGAATGTGGGATATGAATAGCATCCACAGAATTAGTCCCAGACTTAAAGTCACAATGAGAAGTTTGTCCAGGAGAGATGCTTCACTCCAGGCAGTCCTTCAGCACCTTGGTCAGCTCCCTCGAGCTCTCGCTTCGCTCAACACGAGGATGCCGCAAAGGCCATTCTGCAAGTAGTTCCTGGGGAAGTGCATCTCCATTGAAATGTTTGCTTCACGTTACAGCCCAGGGTGGAAGTTTAAGGGGAAAAGTTGCACTTGCAAGTACAACTAATCAGACATGTTTATATGGAAGAATGTCCTCAGGAATGGTAAAAGGATGGATTGCAGCTGAGAAAAAATTAAGAAACAACTCCAAAAATACAGTATTAACAATTTCTAGCAGACGTGATATACATGTGCCAGAAACTCAGCTTCCTGTTATAGGACCCAGTTGCTATAGAAACTTACAACTGGGAGCTAAATAAAGTAATTTCTATGCTAGTGTTGGTGTCTGTAACTTCAGCACCTGATGCTAACCAAATTGTCCTCAATAAACAAATCTAAAAGCTAAATGTCCACAATGAGTTCACAATGATTTCTCTACAACTGATTTAATTCCAACTGATCTTGGCTTAGGACACAAGAGCATAAGAAGTAATAGAAACAGAGATAATAATACTCTGGACAAATATGTTTCTTTTTTTCTTTCTTACTGGATTTCCTCCTCTTCCTATATACCTCTTTATTTTGTCCTAACTTTTTTTTTTTCACCTTTTTCATAGCTATCCTCATAGTTTATCCTGAATCTGTGATGATGAATGATGAATTGATTTTGCATTAACTTGCAGTTGTTCTTGAGTTCTTTTCATATATTGTAAAGGATTTACTTTAGGTTAAATTTGTGAGAAGTAGTGTTAACAGCTGAGTGCAAACCCCCATTCCAAGATCTCCAGTACAGGACTCCATCTCAGACATGGAGGGTGCCTCCATTTCATGAATAAGGTTCAAGGGGCAAGGTTGCAGAAATCTATTCATATTGCGTGAACTGCAAGAAACGCTCTTCTTACAAGTGTCATGGGCACAGGTGAGTGTGGTGAACCCAGATGCCAGGACATTTTTATTAGTTTAGCACTTTCCTATAACGACTAAGAAACAAGATTGCCACAAGTGTGTCAAAATGCAGACTCTAGTTCTGATGATATTAAATACAAGTACAGTATATTAGAATAATTAACACTAGGTCCATGAGTAGTCAGGTAGAACAGATTACAAAATGGCTTTATCTCTCTTACAGAAGATGCTTGGATATTTGGCAAGATGGCAAGAGCTAAAGATATAACAGGTGTCACAGAGTCATAGCACTGACTGATCTCTTTGGCAGCTCAGCCAATGTCCCTTCCTTCTTGTTCAAAGTGTCCAAAGTAGTTTATAAGTAATGTATGTGAAAGACTTGGTTAAACACTCTGGGGTTGGTAGCATTTTTTTGTGAAGAAAGAAGAGAAACACAGTAGTGGTCTGCGTGGGAGCAAGGATGAGATGGAGATGAGCAGAATAACTAGGCAAAGTGGTATGTAGATACCTGGCAATTATTCCACTCTAACAGTAACATAGATTGAATGAGAAGTGAGTATCAGAAGAAGGTTCTGCAGGAGAAGGGGCATGTACATGAAACTGCTTGGAAGAGGTTGCCACAACACAGTGCCCAGTATCCACTAGCTTCTGCTAGGATGAGGGCAGCAGCTGCTGCTGATACAGCTTTGATGCTTTGGAGGCAAGCTGAAGCAAGAGAAGTGCTTGGGCAAGCTATGGCACAGGAGGCTCTTGGATGCCAGATCTTATGGTACCTCCCTGATGCATTGTGGGTTTTTGGGCTTGGGCAATAGGTGGAAGGTATCCAGGAGTTCCATGCCAGGTAGCCAGTAGCATCTAGATGCCTCACAGACTTTGGCAGGCAGCACAGGCAGCTGCCAAGCACAAACCGCCTGATGGCTCCTAGGCAGCAGCAGCCAGGCAGACAGCCAGCCTTCCAGAAAAGCCATCGGATAGCAGACTCCTGACTGTAACAGAAGGTCAAAATCTAGATGGTAGAGCTACTTGAAGGATGAAAACCACTCCTTGCTTGAGGAAATATGGTTGGTAAAATAGAGAAAGTGTATGTTCTACCTGTGTTCAGGTAAACTAAGGCACGAGGCAAAAGTCTTTGAAGCAAAACTAGTGAATTAAGACAAGACTTTGAAAAGCTTTTGTTGTTACTTTGTTCATCTAAGTCAGTCTGATGATATTTTAATTTAAAATTATCTAGGGTTTTAGAAGAAGAGCTACACTACTTATATCTTCTCAGATACAGTATGTGTGGGAAGTATATGTAACTCAAATATTTCTACATATAAATACCTGTAAGTATGTATATACACATGCATATATGCATCTATATATAATCCCCCATTCCATTTAACAGGCTAGTGGCTGTTCAGAAATGAAGTGAGTCCTACTGCACACACCTAGGCCAATCATCAAGGTGATTATCAGGCTTAAGGATGCTGAAGCAAATGCAGTCCAGCAAGTCACTTGCTTAACATAAAAGATGTGTTTGCAACCTGTTGACTTTAGGAGAACTTACCCACAAGCTGAATTTCCCAGAATGAACTAAAAAACTAAAGTTAGATCTTGCTTTATGTTGTCATATATAGGAAGTGCTTCCAAGCCTTTGGATAAGAAAGGAGACAATAAGAAGAGGTCAGGAAGTTTCATTAATTATTTACATCCTGTAGGGAGAGACTAGCTTTGGTTAAGCAAAGACAACAGGAAGGTCAGGATTCTAAGATTGGGAGACCAGACTTCCTAGGACTATATGTTGTTAATGATGAGATGTAAATATGTCTAGACAGAGGATTATTGTAGCAAAGTAACTGAGTGGCTTATCTGGAAAGGCTTTGTCTCTGGGGATTGTTGCAGAAGCCAGGGATCTTAGCTTCATACATGGGTCATGCATAAATAGGAATACAACTCCATTCTATTCCTTAGTGGAACAAAGGCAATTTTCATTAGGTCTAGAAAGTAAATAAATAAGATGAAAATGGATAGGACTTGTTTGATTTGGGTGGTTTTTTTTCTGGTTAGGTTATAAAAAAAGACATACTTGAATTCTCAAGAAGGCTTTGAGAGTCTTGCTTTTAATGAACTATAATTTTGAAAATTCTTTTCATTTGAAGAGCTGTCATTCAATTCAATTATTCTTCATAGCTTTTAGTTTGTTTGCACAAGTCTATGACAGACTTAAATGTATATTTAACTACAGTGACATTGTTGCAAAACTACACATAATGGTTTAATAGACTTGTTATAATTTTACCTTGCTATTTCCAGAACAAGTCCTATTACAATCTACATACCTAGTGAGTCACAGCTGAACTTCCACACTCTTTGATTGTCTTTCCTTTATGATTTGCAAATAAGAACACAAAAGTCAACAATATCTTGCAAAAGCAGAAAGTAAAGTTGTAATCACATTGCACTGCTTCTTTTCCTTTTTGTCCTTCGTTGTCTCATGCAGTCTCTCCAGTCACTGTGATACTCCTCAGTGACATGGGAACCAACAATGATTTTTTCTTTACAAACTTCTAGGAAATTTCTCTTGTCTTTTTTCTTTCTCAATTATTTCTTGTTTATGATGATATTTAGAATTACTTAAAAGCTGTTGTAGAGAGTAAGCATTTTAATTTCCATTCCTAATGCATAAGTTCTACCACTTGGAGCGTTTGTGTTACAGAGCATAATATACTTCCCTGCAATGGCACTGCCTTCAATCTGAGATTCCAAATGCTCACAAAACCAGAAAGCTGCAAGCTGGTCTCTTCCCCGACATCTACCTCAGGGTCAATGCCAAGACTTCAAGTCTTCATTCCAAATCTGGTCTTTCTCTAGTGAAGTTGCAACTAAATCAAGAAAGAATCATTTCCTTTTCAAAGGTCCTGCTCAGGTTGCAAGTATGCAATGAGTTTCACACATGAAGATGCCTACTTTTGGGTTCTTACTGAAGTACAAGGGACTTTGCTGGAGAAATCTCTTGGTGAATAGATCAGAAGCACTTCTTATTGAATCACTAGTGAGCATTTATTTCAGAAATGGAAAAAATTTTAATAATATTTGCCCACACATTTTAGAAAGACAGAGGCCACAACTGATGACTCACAGGATTTGTTCTTGTTGTTGTTTTCTCTAAGTTTTACAGAAGTCTGTTTTATTATCCTTCCTTGTTCTTGGTTAAAATTAACCGTTGCCTAGAACTTGCTATGATCTACATACCCACTTAATTTTACATGCACTAAGAGTCATCTCAGTCCCTTACCACGTATTAAATTTAGCATTTGCATAATTATTTCTAGGATTAGTGCTTAAGAGGTCATAATTCAATACACTGGAAATTCAAATATGGCTCAAATTCTAAAATTCTAGATCTAAATTATTCTGAAATGTGTAATTTCAAAATATTAAACTAAGAGTTTGCCAGTTACTGATAATATTTGCTCTTTAAATTTCAACATGAAAGACCAGATAAGCATTTATTTTGCTGGTTTACTCGGTCTTACTTTTCAAAATTGTTATGGTTTTACATGTTGATGCTTTCTGCAAGCTAAAGCTGCAAGCTTAATTTAGGTGTTTTCTGTGGACAGAGGGCGTTTCTGTTGGTGGAGGGAGGTTTGGAGTTTTGGGTTTGGATTTCTGCCCTCCTCCAGCACACACACTTCTTCATTTGGACTTCATTTCTCACTTCTCTGGACTGTGGAGAGGATGTACATGTTGCTGAGCTGGATCTTGCCCTGAAAACATGCTGTGTCTCTAAACAGTGTGGAATCTTGGAGATCAGTGAAATTAAACTGTCATCTCAATTTCCATGGTTTGCTGAAATGGAGAAAGTTTACTCCTTGTTTGTGGCCATAGCAATAGTCATTCTGGAAATGGAAGCACATGGAACAGAGAGCTGGACTTCAAAATTCCTGCTGATGCTGAGAGACATGGGTTGGAACTTTCATGGACACCATGGTTCCACTGAAGTTGGAACTGTTGGATGTCTCTTTTCCCTTCTTCAGCTTTGGACATAGATTTTTTTCACTCAGTTATGTAAGAACATTGTGATTGATTTCTATATGTCTTTGTATATATATCTTTTTTTTATTTATTTTGTGGGATGAATGAAATGTTTTTTTTCAACAAATCAAGAAAGTTTGCTTTTATTTCAGCAATTCATGTGGGTTTTTTTTCAAACCCTCTCTTATTTTTATTTCAGCCCATTAGCACCTTGTCATTTGGATTTTAACCCATGACAACAATAATCTGGTGTTACTAAGTGTGTTTTACTGTAGAGAAGTGATTGCCTTTTATAAGGAGGAAATAGTATTTTTAGCTTATGAAATTTCTTCATAAAACATGTTTAGATTAGTAGGAAAATGCTAGGAAATTAAATATTTGTGGGCCAGTTTTCTCTGGTTCTCATGTAAAATCATTTTTTGTTATTTTTGTATGTGGATCCTACTTCAAAGGGAAAAATAAGTTAAGACCTAGAGGGACAATATCATCTCCCTGTCTCTTCATTAAAGAAACATCAGTTCCTTGCTCATTTCTTTTATACATTTGACTAAGTATGAATTCTCTTCATTTTTTTTACATTTTCTGGAAATTAATAGTGAGAAAATAATTACTTACAGAGGACTTTATAAACCTTTTATGTCTCTAAGGAGCAAATCAAGTTGTTACTTTTCATTCCTCACATGCTACTGATGAATGGTTGTACCAGAGCCTGCTCCTCTTACAGCAGCTGCACTTCATTTGCAGTATGGGATGCAAGAGGGTCCTGTAGCTCTGGGCATTTAGAGTGAGTTAGCAGATGGATGGGTCAGAAACCCTGCAAGTGAAAGGAGATGATGTTGTCTGGACTTGTTTTCTTGAGTTACATTATTAGTGAGTTATCTTCTTTTTTTCCTGATTATTATCTCTGAAGAGGTGCACTTGTAACCTGTAACTTTGATTTTTAAAGAGGTTTATGAATACATTCTTTATGGAAAGGGAAGTTTTTTCTCTTAAATTATTCATAAATGTGATTTTGTAGGGTTCTTTTACTGTAAGGGTAACTTACCTGCTCAGCTATATCCTTCCTAACTTTTGTTCTGACTCACCTAAATCTCTATGCACCTGCCCATTTCCTTTTCTTCTGTGTTTTGATGACATATGGTGTCACTATATGATTTTGGTGAAGGGTAGGAGGTAATAAGAAAGAGGTGGGAGATGGAACATTAACCAAGTAAATGCCAATGATGGAATATGCTTTATAACACCTAATTCTTTCAGCACGAAAGATCTCAAAAAGATATAAACATGTCTTTGTTCTAAGGCTTTGGAGAGGTGACTATTGGAACCTGCATTTGAATTCATGAACACTGAACCAGAAACCATTCTAGCTCTACTTAGCTGAAAGTCAGTGTCCCTTTCCTCCAGTGACAAAGGCTATGGTATTACAATTATTTTATACAAAGGAAAATGACTGTAGGACATTTGGAACTCTGTGAAACCTATTGAAGGTATCTCTGCCTGTATGTTGATTTGGAGCCATAGTATCTGTGGTATGTACCTGCTTTCTCAAAGCAAGTATTCAGGTTTTAAATGCATATGGATTTAAACATTTTAATCTGATTGTACATTAATTTAATAAATGTACGTAATGGTAGCAAGATCTACCTTGTGGGAGGTCTTTAGGTAAATTAATATGGTCTGGAGGCTACTTCAGAAAAAAGTAATAAAGCCTTAAAGGTGGTGGCAGATGTGAAAACATTGATAACAGAGTCATTTTGAAAAAGATTTTTTTCAGGCAAGGAATAAATGTATGAAAGGTGCTCATCTGAGGCAGGAGAATGGGCAACTGGGAGACAGGATACAATTGTCCTATCATTTCATTAGAAGGTCAGAAGTACCTATGGGAAAAAGTGTCTGGTTTATTTAAAGGATTTAGGAGGCAACTATTTTGAAGGCTGCCCAGGAGGCAAAGACTTCAGACAGCAAGGGTAGACTGGAAGACAATGATGTATGATACTACATGGTATTAATTATGTTGTAAGGAATATTTCATGTGCTTAATTCAATGAGCTAAGAAACACGGAAGTATAATTACTTAAATTTACACTTATTTCATGTAGAAAGTTGGTATGGATGGCCAATGGTAAAAGAGAGTAAAATGAGGATTTCAGCAACAACCTGACTCACACTGGTGCAATTGCCAGCTTTCATCAGGAAATGCTGTAGGAAATTCACATTTCATGATGAATCTATATCAGACAAATCTTACAGTGTGTGGAGCAACTTAGACAATAAAAGCAGGACTTGAGTTAGCTATGAGTCTGATGAGGGATGCCATACATCTGGGCATTTAATATAAGTGAAATAATACTGAACATACACTTATTTATTGAATTGTTTGAATGGTCAAAGTCCTGAGTGAGTGGATGCATCATAAGCTTGAAGCTTATGCTTATGAATCATAATGATTACACAACATACATATTAAAAAAGTGAATAGAACAGGCAAAAGGGGGGGGTTATAACTTTAGTTACCTTTAAAAGTATTTCCTAGAATCCGTGTGTAAAATGGATCCTACACCTGCATCAGGGCAATCCTCATTATCAAAGTAAGATGGGAGATTATGTGATACAGAACAGTCCTATAGAGAAGGACTTAAAGGTACTGGTGGACAGAATGCTAGACATGAGCCATGCACATTCATATCACAGAAATCCAATCCAATCTCTTTCTGGTCTGTATTAAAGGCAGCATGACCAGTAGATCGAAGGAGGTGATCCTGTCACTCTGCTCTGGTGAGATCCCACGGAGGAAAGGAATATGTCTCCTCTGAAGAAAAGCTGAGACAGTTGTGATTGTACAGACAGGAGCAGGCTCCAGGGAGACTTTATTATAGCCTTTAATCACTTAAAGGCAGCTTACAAGAAAGATACAGTCTTTTTAACAGTACCTATGGCAACACAACAACGTATTTATCTTAAAAGCGAGAGATTTAGACTGGATAATTGGAAAAAGAAATGTTTTACATTTAGTATGGTGAAACACTGGCAGAGGTTGCCCAGAAAGGTCTTAGATACCTGATCCATGAAGACTTTCAAGATCAGGATGTATGGGGCTCTGTGCAACCTCCCATGGTATGCAGGTTGGACTAGATGACCTATAAATGTCCCTTCCGACCCAAAGCATTCTATGATTCTATAGCATGAAGCATGCTGAGTGCTCACAAGCATATTAAGGGAGGTTGTGCAATTCCCATGTGCATCAGATACTGACAGGCAGCACAGGGTATCAAAGCCGAGACTCAAAAAGTCATCTAGATGGATGTTACTTAATTTTTTACAGAGCTGGCAATGCTCTCTCACTGCTTACATGCCTATAAGCCCTGTATGGCTTGTCAAGCAAATAAAGTCTCACTGAACTGAAACTGCTTTCTAATTATGCTATATGACAATACCTGTGGAACCTCATTGCCTTCAATAAAATTGCAGAGGTGGAACTGATTGGGAGTTAGTGAGTGATCAGGTAAACAATGCTCAAGAAAGAATAGGATTCAGCATCCTCATTCTTAGTTCACCTGTTTGCACAGAACTAATGAGAATAAAATCTAGCAAAACACTCTGTGGTAGGAATGGCGATGCATCCTGCTGAATATAAAGATGCTATCACCAAAAAGCAAGCTTTCAGCGTAGAAGTACCTGTTTGTACAATCAACACTTTTCTATTTGTCTTATTTCCTCATCTTTTAAACCTAGCTTTTAATTCTGTCATGCTGCTCCAATAGCATGACACATGAGGTTTTAATCCATTACTTGCCTCTTCTGCATTTTTATTTGACTTTTTATTTGTTGCCTTTTTTCTTCTCCATGTTCTGATATCGTTAGTCCCTGATGAATGCATTACATTTTTCTACTAAAGGCACAGCCTGTTTGATGGCAGATTTTGTGTAAAGAGTAACATGTCAAGGTATCATATAGAGCTATAGATAACAGTGTATCAACAGATTTATCAAGTTTATCTGAATGCTTATTTTAAAATGCCAAATGTTCTTTCAGCTTGGTTCTGGCGAGTCTTTTGAATCTCATTACAATGCAACCTTGAGGGAGCTTGGAGATCTGAAACAGAAGTAATTAGCTCTTTCTTTAAAGCAAATTTTCCATTGCTGACAAAATAGGATCCAAAATTCTTGCAATGTTTAGTACATAGAAAACTACTGGAGTTCTAAGAGTAGCTCTCCCTTCAGGTGCATTTCAATAGGATAAAAATCGATAATTACAATGACTAAGGATTTGCTCCTGTTGTAATGACATAACCCCTACACCACAATGAAGAATAAATGTTTCTCATTACAAATAAAATGACAGTTATATTCAATCTTAACTCTTTCCTCCCTAACATATTGCTTGACACCAAATGTGGTTGGGCTGTACCGTTACGATTACAATAGATGGGGTGGAAGTAACATTTCAGAGCACACATGATAGTCAGGGATAAAAGATATCAGTGTTTGTAGGTTTCTCCCTTACTAGTATTTTGTCAGTGAAAAATTAATATAAGCCATATTTGTTACTTGACATTCATATCACGTTTGCAGACTCATCTGTGGGAGTTGGATTTTGCTGTTGGCTATAGACAACTCCCTTTTTCTTGAGATTTATCTCTAAATAGATGCTGAACCAGGATCAGGGAGAAGTGAGGAAAATTCTGTGTGTTTCATTCTAAACAGTCATTTCCAAACAGAAATAAGAAAGCAGAAAAAAAATATTTATTCATAGAACTTTGTGAATCTCTCCAAGCCTCCAATTTCTGCTGTCTCAAGCTGCAGCTTCCCACAGAAGCTGCAAATTCCCAGCCCAGCAAGAGTAAATAGGGTGTCACACAACAGGTATCAAATGATGTACACTGAATCCATGCTGTTCTAACTGAGGAGTGTTTGCAACAATCTGATCTGTTCCTATGTTCACTGCGTTCCTGGCAGCCACTAAAGGAAAGAAAAGTTTTAGGGCTTTTTTACTGTGTTAGCATCCTACATTGTTATTGTCTCCTCCACTCGCTTCAACAGATAAGCTGTCAATATTTTAAATCCTTAGTGATGTTTGAGATAAATTGGTGTGTTATTGGGGTGGGGTTTTTTAGGAAGACAAGTCATGTATATGCATGCCAGCTTAATGTTTCACATTGACTAAATCTGCATACAGTAACATCTGATCAGGTATAAAAGAGAAGTTAGCCTTGAATTAACTAAAGACAAGTATTCATAGATTTTTTTTTTTGCCATGCCATCTTTAGAGGGATTCAACTGAGGTTTTTTTTTTCCCATGATTCATTAAAATTTCTAGTGCTTCTGTGAGGTGCTTTTTAAGCCCACACAGATAAGCAAAATTGCTTTATCCATACATAAATAACTCTGACCAACTGCTAGTGTGCTGTTTTACTATCAACCTGAGGTCACAAGTTTGCCAACGCCTATAAGTATCCTAAAGTAGAACAAAGGTTTACAGTCTTTGTAAAGCCTTAAATCAAACTTTAAAGCATACGGAAGGAGTACAGTTGCAGTATGCATTTTGTGAATGCACACTAGAGAAAAAAGTAAGATGTCTGCTGTTTTCCTTTTAAAATTATACATGGGGAGTTTTGTCATTTGTTCTCATGTCAGTGATTATTTTCATGTCCATCAAAACTGCCAAAACTTCCATCATTGCAGAAGTGTGTAAAGTGATTCTATTTCTCACTGCTTATAATGAAGAAAGCAGATTAGAGACACAACTCTAAGAGACCCTTCTTTTTAAGAAGTACCTCCATAAATCTTCTCATTTTCTGTCTTACTTCTCTTAGGTTTCTTCTTTTCTCTTTTTATTCCCTTCTGCCTGCTTGGTCTGCAGCTATCTCCTGCTGAACATTATTTTTCTAAAAATCTCACTCAACATTTTGTTACCATAGAAGCCCTGTACCCCATACTTTCTATTAGTGTTGATCTTGTAACTTTGTAAGTCTAGGCTGACTGTGGTCTTCAGTGGGGTTGTCTGCCTCTGTAATGTGAATCTTTACATTGTTAGAGAATTGTTAGACTCAATATGGTTATAAGCACTTAATGCAAAAGAATTTGAGTCATGCAACTGTAACAGGGTGTTTTCTTCCTGTCAGTAATTTTCTAAAACAACACCACTTTCTTTCAGAGTATTTTCATTATAGGACAGTTTGCTGTGATCAAATGACATATAAATACATTTTCAAGATGCTGTCCTTTATTATGTTTTCCATAGTGCTTTTACAGTATGAACTAACGAACTGCAAAAAAATCTTGGGTTATTTTCAAGGATTTCTTGGGGATTTGTGTATGCCCACACACAGTATCACAGTAATGATGAGGCTGGAAAAGACCTTAAAGATCATCCAGTCCAACCTAAAACCAACCAAGTAACCCTAAGCATCTAACATCTAGATCATGCCACTCAGCACTTCATCCAGCCTAACCTTAAACACCTCCAGAGACGGTGACCCAGTCACCTCCGTGGGCAGCCCGTTCCAGCAAGCTCTGCCTTTGAGCTGTACTTCTAGCCACCCATAAGCATCTTGGCCATAGGAGCCATCTGCATCATGCAGCACAGCATGACATCACAGTATGCAGGGTTGCACCTTTGGGCTCTGGGGATCCAGTATTTTAAAAGATAGACTGCATCTGAATATGAGCTACAGTGTGGAAGTAGTGACCAGGAAGGTATGTTTGCAGTCACCATGTTGGTAACCAAAGAAGCCAAGGACAGAAAATGCTGGATAGCATAACTCTCCACAGGAAAATATGGCATAGCATAAGTGAAGTGCAAGGTCCTTTTTTAGGTGGTACTAGCAGAGATGAAAGCAGCCTGATTCTCCTGTATTAGGTCTGCCTCCAAATAATTCCCACAAAGTCATGACAACTTGTATTAATAGAAAAAAGAATAGTATCTATGATAAAGATTCCTTCATGAATGCAAAGCCCTTTGAAGTCATTCGTGTCCATTTCACTAAGAAGTGCTTCTTTCCATCTTTTCTTTTTTATCAGAATGTCCCAAGATTTAAGGATTGCCAAGACATACTTTTTAAAAATTTCTGACAAATTTTGCATCACAATTTAATGTATTTTGAGTTTTGCAAGGGAAATTGGGAAGTGTGAGAAATCACCAGGAGCAAATATATCTATCTCGATTCAGTTATGTCATAGGAGAAAGGATGAGGTGTGATGCTTTGTCTTCCTTGCAAGGTTGAGCAAAGTATAAATCAGTGATATGTATAATAAATAGGAAACACCTTGGGATTTCATCTGAACTAGTCCCACACTCAAAGGACCAGTTTAGATAGAGGGTTGACCATGACTGTATATATTCATTATGTACTCTCAGACTGATTTAAACTTTGGGAGGCTGGGACAGCACTCAAAATTATTTCTCCCATTGCATTTTGCAATTCTATGATGCATTTTAACAAATACAGAGACTTAGGTATTGTATGCTCTGTATTGGTTTGTCTGGTGGCGACACCCCTTACTGGGTATGTCACAGTTTTCCTATTTAAATCTTGGAAAAGCAGTTTGGAATAAAGATATTCAGATGAGAACACCACTACTGAAGAGAACTATGGTGATACATCATCGCACAGATAGTAAAATTCTCCTTGGATCCTAAATTTTTGGGTTTATTGTCTTAAAGTGTTTTTAAGGAAATTTTATCTCTGATTCCTGACTGCTTTCATATATGCATACTGAATACAGGGAGCAAACATTACTACCTGGATTCTTGTTTCCTAGAATACAATAAATAGAGCCCTTTATTTCTGACCTCCACTGACCAAGCTGTGGCTATGTTACTGCAAAACCATGACAGCCAAAAACCTATGTATTTGACATGGATTTTGTGGTGATTAGCAGTAGTATGAAATTCCTCTGTAGCCTTGACTTCTATTGACTCTTTGAAACAAGTGTCTCATTCTTTACCTTTATTTCTTCCCTGTACTCATAGCTTTAATGTGGTATTGAATGTGTTAGGTGTTAATACATTATATTATCAAGAAATTTCTCAAATACAGAAGTAACAGCTGTTCAAGACCTGACTTGCTCTGGCTTCTTAGTGACATGGTTCCATCCATTAAACCTCACTTTTGCAGAGTGAGGTTCAATTTACTGAAGCAACTGCTTAAACCATCTAATGGTGTAGTACATTTATCTTGATATGCTGTTTGGCTTGTTCTTAATGAATCTTTGGAAGTTTACTCCTAGTTCACAATTTTGTCTGTGTTACTGTCCACAGGAAAAAGTAAGTTATTAAGGGTTTAATTTAGAAAGGTCAAAATAGCAAACAAATGTAAAAGGGTCAATATACTTCAGAGTGTAAAAGAATGTCAGACTGCGGAAGGATTTCTTTCACTCTAATTCTCTGCATCACACAGAGGTGTCGGTCCTCCTTAGTCTTCCCTGATGCTAACAAAGCCAGACAAGAAGTGACTTTTGAGACCAGACTTTGCTGGTTTAGGCTCCAGCAGAATATTTCAGTGTATCACAGTATATAAATAACCCAATAGCATGCTGTTGCGTTACTTACTATAGGCACAGCAGAGCCAATAGAACTGATGAGTTTATTTGCTAGATTTGATTTGGCAAGATGTGTTTTTTTGGGTTGAGCATTAAAGGTTTCTTTCCTCCTCACAAACACCCGGAGCAAACATGCACTTCCCATGTGAATTGAATAACTGTTAATAAGAGAGTGACACAAGAGTATTGTGAGTTTGCTTTTAGCACTAATTTTGGGATCCAATTGAATGGGTCCATTGTATGCAATGCCAAATCATATTTTCAAATAATTTGCTCTTGAAAGATGGAGGAGTTTGATTTTTAAAATTAAACTATTTGTCCTGGACTAAAGGCTCCCAAATGCATGCTTTCAGCTAGCTCTGCAATCAAAAGCATTGTTGAAATATTTTTGGCCAAAATCCAAATCCTATCATGATTTCAAGACAGGGTCAATTAAAATAAATGGATGCTTTTTGCTTTCTAATGAAATTTTTGGTCAGAAATTAAATGAATTGCTACCTACATCAAAACACAAATAAGCCCATACTACCACAGTTTTCATTTGGGAACAAGTACCACAGAATAGAGTGGAAATGTTCAGTTTATGTGCAATTCTGGTATTACTACCACTTTACAACTAGTGCTAGTACTCCCATTAGCTTAATTACTCTTGATTTCAGACAACTGGCTTATTTCAAGAAGTTCACATTAGTGTAAGACAGGTCTATAGCAATGAACTCCAAAATGCATTAAAAACATAAAAGAGAAGTTTGTGGTTGGCTTTTATACATTTTGCAACGGGTGTTTAACAGCCTCATCAACCACAACATAGACTGTTTTTTCAGGGTAGCATCCTCTTTTTTGCTGTGTAACTATGTGGTTAGGGTGGAATGTGTTGCTTTCCTGGCACAACGGACTTCAGGGGAAAGAAATAAAGTTTCCACCTCAATTCTCTAAAGCCTTCAACAAATGCTCTCAGGACTAGCTAAATAATTTTGTTAAACTGTAGATGCAAGGAACATATATTCAGGGAATCACATCAGTGATTTAACTTTAAAAAATGCAGAAGTCTCCCCATGTGGAACAGCTTGTAATATTAAGGTCCAAACAGTTACCTGTATGTATTAAATTGTCTTTTCTTCCTTTCTTCTACAAACTGTGTTATGTTTAACCAGTGTTATATTTAATGGGGCAGTGAGCTTGTTCGTGTAGTGGCCATACATATTGATATGGCACATAAGGGATTCCTGGTGAAATATCAATGATTAAACTGTTAATAGTAAGAGTTTCATTCTGCCTCTTTAGCTCATAGCCAGCTTACTGACAGCACTAATTTTACAATTTTTAGTAGAGGCAGGAGTAACAGATCTGCTACTAAAGTGTGCCAGCAAATTCAGTGATAGGAGAGTGATGGCAATGGTTAATTATGAGGAAAGGCTTTCTCTGAGACAGTATGGGTGAATATAGCACTCTTACTTAGGGACTCAGTCAGTGGCTTGTCAGCTGCCAGGGAAGAGCAGAGAGTGGCCAAACTTGTGCCACTGCTCTGGAAGAGGGATGGAGTTCGCAGCTACAGTGCTGGTGGTGGAACAAAGGATACTCACTGTGAAATAATGGAGCAAATGTATCCAATTCAGTGTGGAGAACTTCTATTTGTAGAAAATAAAGCAGGGGTGGGGGTCAGGAGGTGTTTGTTTTAAATAGTAATTACACATGAGATTTTTTCTGTCTGTCCATATATTAGTAAAACTACTGTGTAGCTTGAGGTGGCTGCTCAATATCTGATGGGACAGTGTGTGTGCTGTTTCTCAAAAAAAAAGACTGGAGGAAACCTGGCTGATACATTCAATACCACAAAAAAATAAAAATAAAATTGGAAGTCTAAATAGCTGGCAACCATGTTAGACAAAAATAACAGGAGCTTTACCAATAATGACCAATAGAATAAAGATGACAGTGGTCAAAATAGCATATGAAAATAAACACCTATATTGTGAATGTTAGTTATGAATATATGTATTGCTAGGAAATATTTTTGACACTTCCTGTTTAATAGATATTTTTGTAGCTATACTTTTTTGGGGGGAGTATTTATAAGCTTGCTTTCTTCTTATTTCCAAATCATCAGTACATAATATACTATGACTGTGTGGGTTTGCAACATGATGACACTTTCAAAGCCGCGAAGATTACATAGCTAGTAATCTCATCTATAGCTTTTCCTTGTCATGTTGGGTTTTTTCCTGATTTATTACATCCTTTTGTTCCTGACTTTCCTTTGTAACTCTCACTCTGTAAAACTGTGCCCCTTAGTATGACCTAATATAAGGAACATAACAGCTCACATGAAGCTTCCAGACCCAGAAGCAAACAGTTTTGCTTTCAGTCAGGTCTTGTTTAAAAACAGAATTGTAAACAATGATAGAGTTGTTGCTCCGGTACCTTAGGAATATAGACTGAAAATAGGGTACAGAACCATTTGCAAGAATTTAATATTATCTTCGGCTCATTTTTTAATATTTAAAAATTTCAAATACACCCAGTTGTTTGAAAAATGAAGCTGAGACAATAACCTGGCTTACAGATTCTTACCTTCTTTCTTATATTAGGATGAAGTGATAGGATGGAGGATAAGAGCTTCAAGCTGAATGAAATCCTTACATTAGAAATTAGGAAGCTCTTCACTGTGAGGGTGGTAAAACACTGAAATACATTGCTTAGGGAAGCTGTGGATGTTTAATCACCAGATGTGTTTAAGACCAGGTTGGATGGGGTTTTGAGCAACCTGCTCTTATGGGAGGTATCCACCCTGTCCATGGAAAAGGAGATTGCAATTAGATTATCTTTGAGGTCCCTTCCAAACCAAATTATCACATGATTCTGTGAAGATAATTAGTGTGTGGTTTGAGATGTCACAAATGTACACTAAACTGAGATAATTTCTTCAGGTCTTCTAGAAGTGTATTAGATACTCTTATTGACATATTTTGGTTACTCTGTGGTTAACGTGGACCATTTATCTTCAGGAGACTAACCAAAAGGCTACCTTAGATTACTGTGTCCACACCCTTTCTGTAAGCCTACCAACACAAGTTATACTCTCCTATCTTTTATTCAGTTGCACTGAAGCACTTATTGATATCCAAGCAATCAAGTGGATTATAATCTTTAGGAAGCCCATAGTGAGTTATGGTGCCTTCTCTGGTGAAGAATGATATGTTTGGCTGATTGTATATCTTCTATTACTGCAAACTTGTCAAGTGGGAAAGGATTGAAAAGGAAGGACAGATTTGGTCTGAAAAGAATGGATGTTTTCTGAATTGCTATTTTTTTTGCACTATCTACTGCTAGTTTTAGTTTCTAGGATATTGGAATTGGCATGCTTCCTACCAATTCTACAGTTGGTTTTAAAGAAATTCTGTAACTACAAAATAAAATTATATCGTGTAAGAAATCTGATGATGGCACTGTGGGCAGGGGAAAGTTAGGTACATCTGTAATTTGTAGGGAGAGAATATCCATATATAAAAGATTTATTTGTGGTAAATCTATGATTTTTTAAAGAGGTATCTATCATTAAGGCAGAAATGTTTGACTATGCTTTGAGGAGCCCCAGAGCACAGATCTTTTTAATAGTCCATCTCACACACCAGCTGAACAGAGTCCAAATCAGCCAAAGGCAAGGGAAAATTTGGAGGAAAAAATAAGACACTTTAGTATTGCATCACATCATCAGTATAATTAGGTGTCATGCAGCAAACATTTAAACAGCATGTTTTGCTGTTACTATTTTTCTCCAAAAAGAGAAGAGGTGTAGATGTTTAAACCAGCTGTGAACACGGGGATTATTTTGGAGACACCTTTAAAAAACTCAGAAGGTGCCTCATCACTGCTCCTAGAGCAGAGGAGAGAATTTGTAACACTGAGGAAGCATGGAAAGAGAAAACACAGTGGCATCATTAATTATGAGTTACCTTACCAAGAGGATGTAACACTTCACCTTAATAAAAGAATATAAGGAAATTAAACAAAAGATTCTTCAATCCTTAGGTTCCTGGGGAATTTGTTGCTGTTGTTAAAACAGAAGAGATTTGATTATTTTTATTTGGGTGTACTGGCTCAGTCAGCAAAACCATTGTAGCAGAGTAGTTTATTGTTTTGTAGGGCTTCTACTCTGGAACAGTGAAACATTTTTACATTTTCTTAAAGCCAGAGTTCATTTGGGAATGGCTTTTAAGTCTCTAGTGCCCGAAGAGTCACTCAGGTTAATGGAAGCTTTAGACTGGAAGTGGACAAGTTCTCAACCCTCTTTCACCATTGCTCTCCTAACACTGAGACAAACTTCTGCCCTTGATCTTTCCATTTCTCCCTCTCCTGGTGCTGATTACTCTTTGCTTCCTGCTCATTTCCAGCTGCTGCTACGCTCCTATTACTCTCCCTCTGTCACTTATCTCACACACTCTTTCTTGCTGCCTTTGGTGTCTTCCATATTTTTCTCTTGTCTCAGCAAAACAATTGTTTATTGCCCAACTCTACTGTCTTGTAAAGTTTTCTTCACTTGGCAAATACTTGCACACTACTCAAAACATCTAGAAATATTTTTTTCCTGTTAAAGGTGTATGTAACCATCCAATGTAAATTTGTAACATGGAGTTCTGGTCAGTGTTATAATCTAAATATACATAATATACATAATGAGCCCTTCTTCCAGCCCAGTTATTCTGTTGACTCACAGCATGTTGCTGACTTAGAAAGTGTTGGTACTTTCCACAGCAGAAAAACAAAGTAGTGCTAGATGTTCTGATGCATTACATCTTACAGTTTCTAATGACAAGGCTAGCTATATGCCATTCAGATTGCAGCTGCTTTGCACAAGATTATCTGGGTGACTAGGTAAATAAGAACTATACAATTTGTCCTTAAAATGCTAAACACGGCTCTAGCAGTTTGTTCACAATTAGTCAAAATGTGTTCATCACAGAATAGTGATATATGCTGTGTGCATATGCGGGTGATGTAATGGTAAATTTCCTTAACTCTGTGGTTTTAAGATGAGTATGAAAACTGTAACTCATTCTATAACAGGGGTTTTTAACAGCACAAAACATAAGCATCATCAGACTGGGTGGTTCCCATTCAAGTTTGCAGATCAATTTGATAACCAGCTGACCTAATTGTAACTGATATACACAAGATGACTTCAACAGCATACGTTACTGTCTAAGAACTTGACTCTGGTTTACTTTTCTTTTGTAGTGCTTTTGTATATACTATACAGTTTTCACATTAATGCCTCCATCAAAAATGTTTTTTAAGTGAAACCTTCATGTCACCATGTTACTTTTACTTGTTTTCTGCAAAATAGGTGCAATTTTTGCAGGTACTGATGTCACTTGAGGCTACAGGACTTCTGTGCGATTAACAGAATATTCAGTACTTTACTGCAGTGTAAAATACTGAAAACTGCAAAGTTTAGGTAGTTAAGCTGCAAAAGAGGAACCTCGAGGATGCCTTTCTGAAAAGTGCATTATATCATTTATACAAGCGTTCAATGAGAAATTTATATAGACATATATTGCAATTTCAGGGCATAAATACCTGTTGTGCTTTCTGTGAGACCTTTCCAGATCCCTCAACATTCACAGGTCTCTTAAAGAGTTTAAATGAGGATATTTGGAATAGAAATAATTTCTGGGTATTTTACATCAAAAGAGGAAGGAATCAATGGCACTGACTTTCTGTCCTGTATTTAAAATGATGAAGGATTCATAAAGTGAACAAGGGCAATATTCTCTCTCTAAATGCACAAATGCAAACCTGTTACACTGTAGAATGTCAGTGATTGGATCTTTGAGTTTCTTATGAAGACTTAGTTAACACAAGAAAGGTAACACAACTGTGATTAAAGATTTTACTCCAAATAAAGATCATGATATGAATAAGTGTAAATTCCAGATCTCAAAAGGGGAAAATATTCATTTATTGTTAGGTACATTTATTAATAAAATCAAGAATAACAAACATCATATAGAGTTGATGATAAAGTAAGTTTTAGGGGTTTTGTTAAAAACATTTAAAACAACTTCTAATTGATTGTAAGTTTTCATGGCTTCTGAAAACATTTCTCAGTTCTTTCAGCAAGTAGCACATTACACTCGTGCAAAAGGACCAGTTTGTAACGAGCAATGTGCAAATACAGAAAACCTAAAAGGTGTCTGATCCACTCCCAGTGAGTTTTAAGCTTAGTGAAAGAAGAATGACTAAAGAGGCAGGGGCAATAACAGCAAATTAACCACTGAACTTCAGATCTTGACTAGTTTTATACCTGGTGGTTCTTGTGTTCTGTGGTTTTATGTCAGAAAGACATTAATTTCACTGACAAATTAAGGAAGCATGTGTTAGAAAAGAATGCTAAAGTGAAAGATAAGGAAAGTAAATTGCACTCAAGTGAAAACTTACTTATTTTTTTCATTCTAGAGATGCATGAAAGAAACTACATGGCACCATTTTTGTAAACCTGTTTGCTCCTAAGAGTAGTAAATGTATTGTTTCAGTCTAAGATCTGAATGACTTATGCCTCAGTACAAGGAGTAAGAGCCACATGAGGATGTCCTTTTTTGGGAGGAAAAATATCTTACTTTTTTTTCTTATCCCTTGGTGTTCAATTTGTGTTTGCAAAGCCCAAAGCCATAATGTATCTCTGATATTTTTAGTTAAAACTTGCAGTCTCAGCCCAGTGTAGTAATTCCCCAATGACTACAAACACTGCTTCTTGCTCAGTCTTTCTCTGCACTATATGCTGAAACTGGTATAGGTTCCACTTCACAAGATACAGTATCAAAGTGCAAAGGGATTGAAGATCCATAGGGACAAAAATGAACTATTTTGTTAGTAAGAGCAAAATTCTTCAATGTGATGTTCTGATAACAGTAGAAGCAGCAGATTCAGGGACAGTCTGAGCCTCTCTCGTGTCAGATTTGGAACGTGGGATCCTGACCTTCAGATTACCTGTAGCAGATGCTTCTCAAAGACCTATTTACCCCAGCAGGAGGTAGACTGCCTAGCCACCCCTCTTTTCCCTTCCTTCTCTGCTTCAGACATACCACTTGGATATGGAATTCGCGAATTCTCTAGCAAACATGCCACTGCATCAAACCATTTTGTTAAAACTAGTAAAAGACTACAGACAGACCTCCCCTTAGTTGCCTAATGTGCATCTCACAAGTACTGTGGTAACTGCACTTTAGAGTGTTGTTCTGACTGGTTTTTAACTGTCTCCATCCGGGCCTGTGTGATTGCATAATCTGTGAAGGGGAAGCTTGAATTAGATACCAGTAGCATACAGTTCAATTTGAGCCCTAAATCAGAATTTTTTTGTGATGGCCACAAAGGGCAGAAACAGAATTGTTGCTACATAATGTGGCACATACATGAATACATTGAGTTATGCCAGTTCTTGTTTTACATGCATCTTCAAAACAATAGTGACTCCCTTTAGTGGACAGAAATAGTAAAGGTGACAATTCATTACCTGAAGAACAGTATGTAATCAAAGAAACTTGCTATATTAATGTCCTATAGAAGATGGGGTTAAATTATATTTCTATGCTTAAATATCAATTTGTATATAAAAGATAACTTTATTTTTTTATGCATTGACAGCGAATCAGGAGAGAGGGATTCATGAGGCATACAAGGCATTTTAAAATTGG
Organism: Upupa epops; assembly: GCA_013397515.1. Taxonomy (NCBI): domain Eukaryota; kingdom Metazoa; phylum Chordata; class Aves; order Bucerotiformes; family Upupidae; genus Upupa; species Upupa epops. Next base: position 25,343 of record VZRI01007448.1, on the reverse strand, counting down.
TTGGCACAATTAGCAAAGATATGAATTGTTCAGTGATAGGTTGGCACATGTCTTATAAAGACACAAGGCACTTAGTTATTGGTTGGCATGGTGATGTAACTAGTGATCATGCTTGTGCATGTAATTTTCCAGGGAAGTTGAAAAAACCACAGTAACGATGGTGCCCTGCAACCACCCCATGGCTATCTGAGGCTCCTACACCTCAGCTTTTTCTTTTTTTATTTTGATAATTATTTATGTAGAGAGGTGAGCTGATATTTCTTAGATACATGACTCGAAGGGCCAGTCGACACATCTATATAAGAGAAGGATATATATTGGCTTTCCAGTATCTGAAAGGGGGCCTACAAAAAAAGCTGGTGAGGGACTTTTTAGGATCTCAGGTAGTGACAGGACTAGGGGGGATGGAGCAAAGCTGGAGATGGGGAGATTTAGACTTGATGTGAGGAGGAAGTTCTTCAGCATGAGAGTGGTGAGAACCTGGAATGGGTTGCCCAGGTTGCTGGCTGGGGCCCCATCCCCAGATGTGTTTAAGGCCAGGCTGGATGACATTCTGGTCAGCCTGATTTAGGGTGGGTTGTCCCTGCCGATGGCAATGAGGTTGGAACTGGATGATCCTGTGGTCCCTTCCAACCCTGACTGATTCTCTGTTTCTATAACTTCTTCCCTGTGAGGGGGACGAGGCACTGCAGAGGGCTGCCTGGGGTGTTTGTGGGGTGGAGTCTCCTTCTATGGAGACATTTGAAACCCACCTGGACATGGTCTGGGTGATCCTGCTGTGGCAGGGGAATTGGACTAGATGATCTTTCAAGGTCTCATCCATTTCCCAGTGATTCTATGATTCTATATTGTATAAAACAGCCTGCTAGGATTAAAGATACTCTTATTTATTACAAAATAAAAAAGTATTTTCCAAAGCCTTGTCAAATCAGTAAGCCAGCTTCTCAACCAATAAAACACAGAGTTAGGTACCTGTACAGTATCTCCTAATATTTTTTGTAAGTTGGCCATCTCATCCTCAGTTGTTCAATTTAAACTGTGAAAATGTACTTGACAACTGTGCTCTCCCACTAACTTACAAAAGCCTGTCTGGCCACGAGATTGTCAATACCAAAACTTTATTGCATTTGGTCTTGGTGAAGTTCAGATATTTCTAACTGTAGATGCCTGGCACCTCGTTGCATTAATAGTTTTCTCAAGGCTGCACATGAGTCCAAGAATTGATCGCCTGTTTTCTTGTACAGTGATCCCTGGACATGATCCTAGAGTAATGATACCAGTTATTGTTCCTAAAATCATCCTTCTCCATGTGGCTCCTCCAGATAGTTGTGTGTCTGTTATTACTTCATCGCTACACTGAGGTTCTAGAGGTTGATGTCATCTTGCAGTGCATTTTTCTATTCTATGCACAAGTTTACTTCGTGAATGCTGTTTTACAAGGATGTTCTGTGAAATTGGCCAAAATTCTGCCTTTTGGAGAGTATGGCCTGGAATTTATTGCAGGGTTCCAACTACTGTAGAAAAGCATAATGACTAACGCTTTATGTAAGAAAAACAAAATTATGGCTTAAAATATCAGATGAGTTGGTTGAATTTAAGTTTTTGTGCATTACACATGAGAAAATATTGAACTATAAGGACAATTCAAAATTTGATACACTTGTAGAATAAATTAGCAACAGGAAAGATTATTGTGTCTCAGAGCATAGTTCTTTTCCATTTAGTACCAACACATCCAGCTGTTTTGTGAGGCTTGGAATTCATTATACTTATCTGAAAGTGCAGCATTCATGACTTGCTTTTAAGCATATTAGCAATGTGGATATAGGACACAGATTTATGTTTGAACCTGACCTAAGACGACAAATTGATTCAATAAATGAAGTGGTGTTTGAAGCTAGAGGCAAACAAGCATTTATGTGAGAGTAAAGGATGCATCAGTTCAGCAATCATGCAGATGGGAAATTAAATCCATTCTCTGGAGCTACTCTCAGTTGTTGTTTTTTAATTTTGCTTTTGTCTTTCTTAAACATTTGAGCTCTTTCTAAGAACTCAGACTAGGTAAGAGGTTTTATTTCTACTTTTTTTTTCTCATTTGTTTGCACACTCACAATAATAAGTTTGGGAAAGAACCTTAAGACCACTGAGTCTAGTCACTAACATAATTCTACCATGTCCACCACTACTCCATATCCCAAAGTGCCACATCTGCACATCTTTGATTATCTCCATGGGTAGTGACAATCCTTGGCTTCCCTAGGGATAGTCTGTTTCAGTGCTTGATAACTCTTTCAATGGAGAAATTTCTCCTAATATCTAACCTGAAGCTCCCCTAGCACAATGTGGTGCTGTTTCTTCTTGTCTTATCTTGGAAGAAGAGACCAACACCCACCTCACTACCCCCTCCTATCACATAGCTGTAGAGAGAGAGAATGTCTACCCTGAGCCTCATTTTCTTGAGGTTAAACATCCGTAGTTCCTTCAGCTTCTCCTCACATTACTCTAGATCTTTCACCAGCTTGCACATCCCTATCTTCTCGCTGGATTGGGCAAGTTCTAAAAATATGCTGCTGATTTGTTTTGGGGTTTTTTAGGCTTTGCAATACAGAATACACTGAAGACTCTTCTGACACCACATAAAGCATGAAATTTATTAATAGGTGATTACTGCTACCCATATGAGCATGCCAGTATGAATAAACTGGTTCCTTTACCACTCCACATATAGAAATATGTGTTTATGTGCACAAAACCACATCCTCTATCCTTGTACTTTCTTGAAGAATGTGTTACTGTCCTGAAGATGCCTTTCAATTTTCCAACTTGGAAAAATTACCTTTGGGTTTTGCTTTTTCTTCTGTTTTCCCTGAACCTGAATTTGAAAATACAGTCTGAATACACGGTGCATGACAGGAAGCCAGGGCTGACAGAAAGGGGATTGTGGAGGAGAATGTTATTTGCTCGAATGACTGCATTTCCATTTTGCACTGAGATATTTAGATTCCAAAATAACATTCCCACAGTTTGAGGCACAAGATAAATACATGAATATTAATTCCTTTAAGAACAGTATTTTTCTCAAACACTTTTTTTTTGTGTATTTGTGTGTGTAATACATATGTAGATATATACTTACAGGAAAGAATATGGTAGTGATATAAAAATAAATGTGATTCCAATCAGATAGATTTGGTTCTCCTTCTCTTTCTGAACTCTTACGCAAACAAACTCATAAAATAATTTTTTCTCATCTGTGTAATAGTGTTCATACTCATCTTTAAGTCATTTTAATGTCACTTAAGCGTCACTATCTGGAACCAATGCTATTAATTAGATAAGAGCAAGTACTTCCTGGGAGTAATGGCAGGTATATAGGCACAAATGACTTATCAGGTATTTTTGGATACATAGGAATCAGAAAAGCTTATAACTTTTTAGAATTTTGGCAGTTTACAGCTTCAGTAGCATTTCAGAAAGCTCAGGCTTTCCAAGCAGTGATCCAAGTGAGAATTGCAAACAAAGCAGTGACCAGCAAACATTTTCTCATCAAATGTAATGCATCCTAGGAATTGTACTACTGGTTGGATAAGAGAAAATTGTGATTTTTAGTAAGTGTTACTATATCAATTAGCAAAAATACTGTAAGATAAAGATATATCGAAAGCATATTTGAAATCATGAATGTTAAAGCTGCTAGGAATATTGTGATAATTAAAAATTAGAATATATTTCTGAGAGGAAACCGCAATTCTGAGATGAATCAGACTATAGGGCTATTGAATGACCTGTAGAAGAGCTCTAGCAATAATACTTTAGAAGAACTTTAGCTATTATAAATGATTTGCTGTTACTGCAGTTTTCAGCTTTAAAATGACTTTTGAATGTGTAACACCCTTCTGTATTTCTGCCCACTGATGCTCATACTGCTTAGTCAAGTCCAGGTGTTTCTTGGAAGTCACTATAAGTGCCAGTAATGAAGTGCCTTGGAGATTCTGTGTCTCAGCACAGATGTACGCATTTTTCAAGCCTGAACTCTCTTGTGGACTCAAATTGAGACCTTTTTTTTTTATCAAGGCATACAGCTTCCTTTGTCTATTAGTAGTTTCTTTTCTCTTGCCTTTTCTAAAATCTTTGGATTGTTTCTTGAAGAAAGAGATGCCATTTTCTATGCATTATGGTACCTTAGGTAAGATCTGTGAATCTTGGTAGCTTTTATTCTCATTATGCTAAAGAGGAAAAGCCTTGGGAATCATAACTCCCTTACTGAAGGAGATGAGAAGATTTTAATCTCTTTTTGAGATGTGCCAGAGTGCTTTGTATCAGCAAACAGCTGTACTGTCAAATCCTTTTGGTGCAATTTGGTCCTGAGCACTGAGGGTTACCTGTCCTGGGAGCTCAGGGACTAGGTACACCAGGCAAAGGGGACAATATTAAATTCAAATAGTAAGAACATTTTCTGAACCTTTATATCCTCAGAATATTGATTTATTTGTTTTTTGGAACATGTATTTTAAATGGAAATTTTATGTCAGAAATATTATTAAGAAGTGCTGCATGAAAATAATAATTATTTTTCCTTCACCAGATGTTTTCTAACAGAAGTGTCATCAATGTCATTTGTTATTTTGAGATTAAGTACCGGGCAATGGGCACAGCATATAATCAACTATAGAAGCATAAAAAAGAGCAAATTAGGATTCAAAATAGGAAGTAATCTTGGAAAACAGCAGACTAATTAGAAGAATGAAATAGCTGGGCTCTGTAAGCTTGGGCTTTTCTGGAGGTTCAAGGACCTAATGTTTTCTAGATGCATTCTGAGTTTGCAGTTTAAATAAATCCTTAGGTTCACTTACATAAACAGGATAACCTGGGAACATATCTTTTTATTCAAATCCCAGACATAATAATAAACAACAAAAAATTCTTTAATAAATAAAACTCCCTATCCCTCAATAGGACTTTTCAAATGTTATAATATGTTGTAACATTCTGTAGCATAGACTACGGAAAGGCTTATATAAGAGTGAAAGTTATTAGAAGGAAAAAAGACATACAATTGTAGCAAAAAGTTATATAAAATAATTTGCTGTAGCTGTGATTTCATCTCTTTTCTAATTTTCTTTTTGAAAATACTCTGCATCGGCAGCTAAATGTTTATATGAAGAAATGTTATCTAAAAATAGTTTGCAAAGAGGATGATTTCTACAACTGTGACTACAGATTATTTTAACTTCAAACAACAAAAACATAATTTTGAAAATTCTAGCTGCATCTTGTGTCATACACCTAACTACATGTGTGATGTAATAGCAACTGAGAGTCATGGTGGTGGAATATGGTCCCATTGAAGTAGATGTAATGGTTCTTCCTAAAGTTTACACAGTATGGGCCGGTTTTCCCACATCAATTCAGCCTGCATGAGGATAGAAGCTTTCTGGAGCAATGAGTCCAAGCAATAGCCCTCCAAAGCAGATGTAATTTCTTGGGAACAGATAATATTATGGAAGTGCCAGTGGGAGAAAGAATTGAAAGTCAAATTGGTACCAATGCCACTAATTATGCAGAAGAACAGTAACTGCAACTATGGCAGCACTTTGTGAAAATCGACAAAGGCTTCCTAATAATATATAATAGAAAAAATGAGCTCAGGTGGTCCAGGGGACAATTTCATCAACAAAATTAGAAAAATTAAGGCCTAGGAATATCCTCAGCCTCTCACTGCATCCCCCAAGCTTGCTTTCCATCCTTAATCTTTCTATTCTATATTAACCATACTTCAAAGTACCTCAGGCCCTGCACAACATTGGCAGCTGTAAAACAAATGCCTCCACAATACTAATTATTGATAGAGTGTCCATGCAATACATTCCCTGCACCTGATGCCTATAGGCTGTCTGAACATTCCAGCTATCTTTTTGTTTGAGAAAGAGGGGAAAGCTTTGTCCACAAATGCAGTGTGTACTTGGTCCTCAGATTGTGTCTTAGTTAGAGTTCTTTTACAAGGAGAGGAGCCACTGGGTTGGAGTGTGACAGCATATCCTGTGAACTGTATGTTTACACAAATAAACAAAGTCTGATGTCCTTATCCAGAATAAGGTCCTGATTCAGCAATTTTTTCTAATTAAATAGACAAAAGCCCACTAACTTCCAAAGTTATTTGCTTTTGTAAGGAAGGCATTAGTATGTCATTAAAGATTTATTCATATTTTATGAAGCATTAAAGAATCCTTCAGAAGAAATAGTATTATGCACATATAAGACTGACTCAACAATGAACAGATAAAAAGGGAAATTTTATTTGGTATTGCCCTTTCTTTCCCCTTTTTTTAATTTATTTATTGTATTCCACACAACAATAATGCTACTTTTATCATGTCTAGAAAATTAATAACAATGCTATTTCTGAATGTCTATTGAAATAATAACTCAAGCTTCCAAGACATAAGTGTGAATTTAAAAATGCATAAACATTAATGAGCTTCATTTTTCTCAGTTTTGTCTTTTTGTTTCTCACTTTGATAGCACATCAAACTATTCTTAACAAATTAGATATGCAAGTTAAATGGTACACTGCATGTAAAACAGTTTATACCATGCAAACACGTAAATGTGTTTGGCAAATACTTTGAAATATAAAGAGATTCATAAAAGACATATTCACACAGAAAATCTACAGTTCAAAACATACTCAATTAGAATTCAGAAAGCAGGTGAGTTTTTAAGCTCAATCTTAAACTTGGAAGGATAATCTATTAAGAGATAGTTCATTCCACCAAGAGAAACAATCATTGTAAATATTCCACCAGCAGACAATCCTAGAGGATATAGAAATAGTTATAACTATACTTTTCCTTATGATAATTCTGACAGTTTTCCACAAGACATTGAGCTATTTCACTGGGAACCCCTTTTTGTTACGCTATGTTGCTTTCTCTCCTGGATGATGAAGGTATCCATTTCTTCACCTCCCTTTCTCCACTAGCAGAACGTGGCAAAAGCCATGCATCTAGTAAGCTGTAAGGGCCAACCCTCTGTCTTGATAAATGTGACATTTTCGGAGTCCAGGGCATTATCACCTGGGGCTTCTAGTACTAATAGCATTGACCAAAAAAGCTGGGGTTAAGTAAAGGAAAGAAGGGGCCATCATCCTTCTTACTCTAGAGTAGATCCAGTAATTAAAGGAGCAAAGAGCCTGACACTTAGATGACTTTATCCTGATTTCTGTCCCTTCCTGGGACTGTTCAACCTGAAGAAAAAGCTGCACTCTACAACTACCAGTAAGGAGGTTGTAGAAAGGCAGGTATTTGCCTCCTCTCCTTAGTAACTAGAGATAGAACAAGAGGAAATGGGATCATGTTGTGACAGGGGTGATTCAGATTGGGTATTACATAAAACATTCTCACAAAAAGGCATTGGAAGAGGCTGCCCAGAGAGGTGGAGCAGGCAGTGTCTGTGGAGGTATTCAAAAAAAGGGTAGACATGATGTTTGGGTGTTTAGCTCTAGGGTGTTGTAAGATGAGCAGTTGGACTTGAGGATCTTGAAGGTCTTTTCCAACCTTGATGATTCTATGATTCTGTTCCTTTCTCCTAAGCCTTCTGTTCTTGTGGTGGAAGAGACCTGTCCTCTACATGGGTTGTGCCCCCTAGATGAACCACTCTACCAGCACTGTAAAACTCAGTTTTGCCTGTGCATCTGAGAAGCCCTAAGGCACCTTGCATGCCAGCAGCCACTTGGAGGTAGAGAAGGAACCACTGTTGTGTTTATTTCAAATAAATCATTTTTATGGAAGCCATTAAAAATAAATTAATACGCTTGGATTTTATGACTTTTCCTTCCTCTCAGGCACAAATTGAGCATGTCTGACTGCTTTAGGTTTATAACTACTAACCTTCATTATTTCCAAAATTCCAATGAAAGGCATAGATTTTTCCAGGTGTACTCAAGTAAAGAGGCATAATAGAAAGACCACATGATTAATAGATTAGTTTTGCTAGTTTATCTAGTGGCATAAATTTAGTCACAAATCTCCCCTGCCCTCAAACAGGGTTAGTGATATGTGCTTTGATTTAGAATTCTATTTTCCTTTCTATACGTGTTCAAAGAAGGTGCTTAGACAAGCCTATAAGGGGTCTATGAAATAATTATTCTAGCCTATGTGCAAATACACCACATTTTATCTTTCACTGATGCTCAGCGATTTCATTTTTTATTTTTGTTCTAACCCCTTGTTCTTTGATGATTTTATTCATTTAGAGCATTACTAATAAAATTTTGCTTTATGAGAAAGAATGGTTCAGTGTAGGGGATGTGTGTATGCATATATGTATATATAAATATAAAACTTCTGGGTTTTTTAATCAATTTTTGTCAATCCAGACTTGTGCTGATGATTTGTACAGTCATATAGTTCTACTTAGAACTGCATTAGTTGTATGAGAGCTTAGTTCTCTTTTGAAATTGTGAAAAGGTACACAGCCTGTGTTTGTTTACACAGCCTGTATTTGTTTATTCTTAATGTTTCCTATGAGGAAAAATCAACTAGGTTTGATTTGTGGGTTTGTTTAAACTTGATTTTTCCAAGTAAGCAGCAATATAAACAACCCATTCCTTTCCAAGGTGCTATTTTATGAGTAGGGAAGCTAAAGTCATCACTTTTTTGTGGTTCCATGTCTTATGCACTCTCTTTCTCAACAGTAATCTCAACCTTTTTTGCATCTCCCCATGCCATTATGTCTCTGATTCCTAAATTCAGCATCCATAAATCCACAGAGTATCTTACACTTCCTCTGCTGCTTTCTAACTAACAGCCAGGAAAGAAGCAGCATGTGTTGCTGAATGTGTGCTGGACTACACATACACTGTGTCAGCTAATAGACTAACTGACTGATGAGAGGATACTACAACATTCTGTCTCAAGTTACATGTCTGATCTACGTACTCTTGGAGATCTCTATATGTCTGTTTATTTAGCTGATATTGATACTGATAATATTTTTTAAAATCCCTAGCAAATGGGCAAAGAGAGGGCAAGATAATATGTTCTTTGTTTCCTTTGGTTATGAGGGTAGGGAGAAGTAGCAAAGCCATGGAAGCCATGATACACAGATAATTTGGCAAGCTTGGCAAAGCTTTTCTGTCAGATCCCTCAGCACTCTTGGACAGATCCCATCTGGCTGCACAGAATTGTGAGTGTCCAGATGGTATAGCAGGTCATCATCTGCTTCCTCATGGAATACTGAAGGTGTATCCTGCTATCTGTCCCCCTCATACAACTCAAGAGGCTGAATACCCTAGGGATAACCTGAGTGGTCATTAATGCTGAGGCATTAAGTACCATAGCCTTGTCCTCATCCTTGGTGATAGCGCTCCCTTCCATATCCAGTAAGGAGTGGAGATGCTACCTGACACTTTTTGTGATTCATCTATTTGTAAAAACATATTGTTCTAACTTACTACTGTACTTACTCCAGATTGAGTCCTAACTGGGCTTTTGCCTTTCTGATTTTCTCTCTGCATGCCCTAGTTAAATCCCTGTACTATTCTTGAGTTGCCTGCCTTTTCTTCCAGTGTTGGTAAACTTTGTTTTTTTCATCTGAGGCCCACCAAGAGCTCTCTGTTCATTCATGCTGGCCTTCTTCCTAGCCGTTTCATCTTGAGGCATGTAAGGGTAGCCTGATATTGTGCTTTTAAGAGTAGTTTCTTGAAGAACATCAAGACTTTCTAGACCTCTTTGTCCTTCAGGAGTGTCTCCCAATGTTCTCCCTCAACCAATGTTCTTAAATAGATCAAAGTGCCATCTGGAAGACCATTGAAATGGTTTTGTTGACACACTCCTTTCTCTGCCAAGGATTAAGAACTTGATCAGTTCATGATTGCTAAGTTCAACATGGCCTCTGATGACCACATCTCCCAGCAGACATTCTCTGTTTGCAAACAGCAGATCTGGTGAGGCACCTCCTCTGGTAGGCTCACTTATCAGCTGTGTCAGGAAGTTATCCTCTATACAGTTGGGGAACCTTCTAATCTTAGACCTTAGACCTTCTAATCTTCTGTTTTGAATTTCCAGCAGATGTCAGATAAATGGAAGTCCCTGATGAGGAAAATTATAGAGATTGCAAGACTTCTGTCAGCTTCCTACAGAATGACTCATCCACCTCTTCATCCTGGCTGTGTGGTCTATTACAGATTGCTAACAGGATGTCTATCTTGTTTGCCTTCCCTCTCATCCTTACCCATAAACACTTGACTTTATCATTAAACTTATTGAGTTCTATACAGGCAAATTCCCTAATACAGAGGGCCACCTCACCACCTCTCCTTCATTGCCTATCATTTCTGAAGAGCTTATAGCCACCCATTGCAACACCACAGTCATAACAGTCATTCTGCATGTCTCAGTGATGATGATTAAATCATAGTTATCTTGTTGTACAACGGCTCTGAGCTCCTCCTGCTTGTTACCCATGCTGCATGCATTGGTGTAGATGAACTTGAGCTGATTTAGGCCAAAAGACTGAATGTTACCCCTGGGCTCACATCTACTGAGCCAGGTTTCATGCCCTTCCCCCTTTAAGTCTAGTTTAAAGACCTCTGAATGGTCCCCACCAACACATTAGCAAGAATCCTTTTTCATCTTTGAGACAGTTCAATTCCATCAGTCCTCAGCAGGCCCAGTGCCCTGTAAATCTCCTCAGGATCAAAACAACCTAAATTCCACTGACAACACCAGTCTCTGAGCCATGTGTCAATCTGATGAGCATCCTTGTCCCTTTCGGTGTTCTTCCCTGCCACTGAAGGGATTGAGGAAAACACTGCCTATGCTCCTGATCCCTTAAGCTATTGTCCCAGTGCCCTGAAGTTCCTTTTCATTGCTTTTGTACTTCTTCCCTCAACCTCATCACTTCCAGCTTGTATGACTAATAATGGTTAATAATCAAAGGGTGGTATTAGATCAGAGGTATTCCTAGCAACATCCCTAACCTGGGATCCAGGGATGCTGCAAACCTCTCTGTGGGAATGGGTCAGGTTGGCATGTTAGACCCTCTGTCTACCACAGGAGGGAATCACCTATAAGAATTACCCTTCTTTTTTCTGGTACAGGCAGTCACAATGTATGGTGTTGACTGCTTTGCCCTTGGCAGCTCCTCAGGTTGGTCTTCAACTTTGTCCTCATTTGTCTGACTCCCAGATTCCAAAGCCCCATATTTGTTCTTTAGGGGCAACTGTGACAGCCGTGAGGAAAGTCATCTGCTGCCCCAAGCAGGGACCTGTTTCCATTCTTTCCGGTCCTGAGCTCCATCTGACCATTGAGACTGTTTCAATGAATGTTGGCATAAGCTGTAGTGGGGGCAGCAAATGAGGAAGACAAGACCTTCTACTGGGTGGAAACCATTGGTCCTGGGTAGAGCTGGTAGAGAGGACAGAGTTTATAGCACGTTTACCATGCATCCTTCACTGCAGACTGCTGGGCAGGCTCACAGGACATGCCCTGTTTGCTGCTTTGTGTGATGGGCACCCAGTGCAGAATCTGCCCACATGCGCTCCTGAGCAGCTCTTGGATAGACCATCCTCTCTATATTCAGGCCTGCAACCTCCTGCTTCACTGATTTAAACTCACCTCAGTCACCCGAGCGACTCTCCCAGACACTCAGTGCTCCTGTTTCTGATCATATTCAGTAGTTCTGGTGGCCATTCACTGCACAATTCCATCACTGATACAACCCCAAGTTTCTTCACATGGGATCCCCAGCCCTGATATTTGTTCTTGGGAGAACCATCCTGTGGAGACACGCTGGTTCTCTTTTCAGTTAGCCTCAATCTGAGCATTCATGCACATGTGTGTGAATTCTTAGAGTCCTTTAATGGATCTTTGCTCACAAAAGAAAAAATAGCGCTATGGCTGAAGCAGGTGAGCTGTGATCCTGACTCACAGAATTTCGAGACTGTGGCATAGCAGGGTTAAGGTGGTAAAATTTAACTGCTTGTAGGATGGATGGATAAGATGAGAGAATTGCCAGAAATACAAGTTGGAGGAGACACTCTGTGTTGTTTCAAGTTTGTTCTTTGAGGTTTAGTGAAGATAAAATGCCTTTTCATCTCTTCCATATAAGGCATATTTGAAAGTCAAGACTGCAATTAACTTCCTGCGGGTTACATCTTTCTTTTGTTCGCCCTATTGTCCTTTTGCTCTCAACACTTCTGAGCAACCTCACAGTTGGACTAATTTAAATATTGTAATTAAACTGTTTCTGCATTCATCTTCCTCAAAATTAAAATGGACAATTGCTTGCAACTCAACTGGCTCAGTGAAGAGATTCTAGATAATTTATAACATCTTCTTTAAGAGATAAAATACTTAAGTAATAGTTATAAATAGAAATATAAAATCATACTGGTGAATCTCAGAAACACTGTATTCAAGGAGAGAAATGCAATTGACAAGCAATTTAAGCTGGAATGTGAAAGGATGCAGAAATAACAAGATTTGCATGAAAAATATTGAGACTATGAGAACCTCAAGTTTAAATGAAAAACTCGTGCCTCATGATTAAATCATGAGAGCTGACATTACTATTATAAGATTCAATATCCTTGGCTTTTGAAAATAGTCCTATAATGAGGGTGGAACGTATCTATCTGTACAGAAAATGAGCATTGTTTGTACCTATCTAGCTCATTATTATAAGAATCAGGAATACAAGACTCTCAAATCTTAATACAGGTCACAAGATCTCAGATTCCTCCAGCTATGGTTCAGTCCCCACTGTCTGAAAGGTAGCTTGAAGCAGAGAGAAACTCACTATGGCTTCAAATCAGTCAATCAATCAGTGATTAAACAGTACCATCAAAAAAAAAAAAAAAGTAGGAGTAATTTCAATCAGGTATTTGACAGTCCATTCATTCCATCTCATCAGTAACCACCACTTATCTTAGGACAGAATACAGTTACTCAGGTCAGTAATGGTGGCAGTAGGTCTAAAGAAGGGTCATTGAAGAGAGACTCACAAATCCATCAGACTTTACTGTTGCATGATTTACAACCACCATGACAGATTTTTCATTGTCTTTTGTTGTTGTTTTTGTGCTTTCTGATGCACTGAATGGTCAGGAAATAGCTGATATACTCATTACCTAAGCAAAAACATGGAGCTTCTAAACCAGTTTATGCTTTCCTACACTGCAAATGTGGGTGGTACTTCCATGGGTTCACTGTTTAATTCTATGAATTAAATAGTTGTCATAAACAAAACTGCTTTTGGTGGATTCAGGTTTCTTCATGTCTCTAGAATTTTTAATGTTCTTTTAGTTTTACTAGTGCTCACTGAGATTTCTTTAATATTTTACATTTTGAATATTTAAAACAAACATGCAAAATGTCTGAGTATGTTTTTTTTCTGTTTGTTTTCATATAGCTATCTTCCTCATGATACAGAGTACCACTATTTATACAGACAAGGTGGGGGGTTTTGACTGCATAGAAAATATAGTGCCTTCTGTAAATTTTAGGTTAAGCTGCTTCATAGCACTGCACTGAATATGAAATTTACCATTGGAAAAGATGAACAGGCTGCTGGTGTGCGAGACTCTTGGTGGAGTTTCTAGCAGGTAATTTCTTGTTGCTGACAGGTGCAAGGAAGCTCACACCTCCACAACCATGCATACCCGAACAGTTCTGTAACTTGGTCTAGGTGATCCTGCTGTGGCAGGGGGATTGGACTTGATGATCTTTGAGGTCCCTTTTGATCCCTGATGATTCTATGATTCTATATGTAGTTAAAGGTTACATATTAATGAGATTACCCAATCTCCCTATACATATGCATGAGCTTTTCCCCCTTCACATGTAAATCAGGTCTCCTCCCATCTAGGCTTCTACAGTTTATTGTGGTAAGGGTCTGTAGGGGTCTTAGGGGATGAAGCAATACCCTTTATTGCTATAACCTTTTGACCTTGTTGTCTTGTGCAGACTTGGTAGTTGCTCTCAGTGAGTTGTTTTTGAACCTTTCCTCCACCAGCACATTCTTGTCCTAGTCTCCCCCTTATCTAGGAATGCACATTTTGCTTTGTCTTAACAGTGCAGTTTTTCCCAAACAGGATTCCTTATTTGGCAGCATGCTAGAAGTCATTTCTCTGTCAAAAGTAAATCGCTTACTAAGATTTCACTAATCAAGAGCTCTAAAAGCAGTTCCATAGGTTACCCCTTCTCTGCTCCCTTACACAAGCTACTGATGTCTTAGGTTGTTTTGGGGTTTATTCCATTTTAATTTTACAAGTTAAGAATTCATGGGCACTTCATACAACAATATTTCTGTCTAAAAAACTGTTGAGTCAAACAGCACACTCATTGCTGGGCCATAATCCCCAGTAGCCATGCCCCTTTTGCCATGTCACATATACCATTTCATACATGACATTTTGTCACAAGAATGTTTTTCCCTTGTAAAATTGAAAATACTATTAAATATTCCAAAGTTGCAGAATTTGAACTCAATTTATTGTATGTACTCGCCCTATGAAAATAAGCAATGTTACAGGTACAGCAGAAAATAAACCCTCCTCAAAAATACCTGATTATTTTGTTAGGTACTAGCTTTATAATTTTTTAGTTTGTACCTTAGAACTAAATTAATGGCTATATCATGTTTGTCATCAAAGGACTTTTTGTGTGTTTGTTTAACACAGGCATAAAGTGTTGTGACAATGATGTGTCCGGTATCACAAGCATTTATGGCAATAAAACCACAACACAGTAGCACTAATATAAATCACGTTGGAGGAAAGTTGAGTACTAATGGGCAATTTCACACTGCTCAATTCACAATAAAGATGAGACTGTTTTAGGAATATTACAAAATTTAGAGAAGGAATTTCTACAAAGTGTGCATTTTACTACTCTCACCAGCACTACAAAGTTTCGTCTTTGGGAAATTCCCCAGTAACAGCAGTTAACATGAAACCTAGATCTTTCTTCCTATAAATCCTTTCCTCCTGTTGGCTATCAGTAAGGAGAGAGAAGCAAATTGCACTTACTGTCTATCCTGCTTTCCATCCATCTGCTGTTGAACTGCTTGTCCTTTGGGAAGGCATCCTGTGCCCTCTACAGTCACAAGCAGACAGAAGACACACTGATTGCAAGGGCAAAGGAAGGCTGCTCTCTTAATAAACTCTCCCTTGCAAAAAATCACATCTGTCCAAAGATAGTTGTCTGCCTGTCTCAGCAGCTCAGTCTTACGTGAGGCAAGAGCATTTATTCTGTAGGTAGTCTGCCAAGTCCAGAAGGGATTAGGAGTCCAGAATGCTTAAGTCCTGAGCAAAAAGTTAGGCAACTGTTTTTTTATAAGTATCTCAGAAAGAGCTAATCATTGATGTAATTTATCCAAAACACTGCATTGCTCCACAATGGGAGAAACCCAGTCAGCTCAGATGGAAATAGCAACCTGGGAGATATGGCCCAGGAGCAATCTGTGCTCCAGGAAAGTTGGGTACCCACAATGTGCAATGGAAGAATTATAATTGAGGAAGAATGCAGAGTAGAGAGGAAAACCACACACCGAAGCTATTCTTCTCAAAATACACTCCAGAGATATTACGGAGTAAGGATACTTCATGCTCCAACTGAAAAAATGCCTGAAAGTTTTAGGTGTATGCTTGTTCCCCATAGGAAATTCTGTTCCTTTCTGAAGAACTGATAGATGATACATGACATTTCAGTCAAAAATTCAAGTGCTGGTCCAAAGTGTCAGAAGATTTGTTTCTCATTGAAAGGGAAGTACCTCTACCTTCACAACACAAGCTCCAGAAAACAAAAAAACAAAACAAAATAATCAAACCATGAGAGACAGTTTGCCAAATTTTGGTGTATTTAGAACCATTTCTTTGCACTATATATTTTAAATATCAGTGCCTGTAATTGACTAGGTTTTTCGTCATTATTAAGTTAGGAGTGCAGCGGAAATATAAAGATCATTCCAAACAAGGATTTATTTCTCATTGGTCTTTTGTCCATCAAACAAAATTGAATACATTTACAAATTCTAATTTGGGAAAAAATCCAGTTGTGAAGGAACAAAAATATGCAAGAGAAAAATTCTTGTAGAAGTTTTAAACTGTTTTAATTCTGAAGTTGTATTTAAGGAAAACTGATTTTCGAGTGGACTGGAGAGGTTGTTTTGATTTTGGGTTTTGGTTTACTTTTACACAATGTCTTTCATGTGAGAATGACCTCAAAACCAAAATTTTCAAAGCTGGCAATCATTTATTCATTGTTAACTGTAGGTCATAATGTATTACTAATCTTTATTTTGATAGAAATTGGAGACTTTCACAAAGCTCTTTGCTGCAAGCAGTTTCTTTCTGTGTCCTAACTTTTCCCCCTGGATGTTCATTTCAAGGAAACAAGCTGACAATATTCTTCTATTTATTTTTACACCACTCTTACTGTTATTCTCTTCTATAGCAGGATTTTAACATTAAGCAACGTGACTAAATAGCTGTCAGATGTTGTTTGTTCTCTTGTTGTCTCTTCAGAAAAGTGGACAACGAAGCGTTATATTTTGATAGAGATTTAGTTGCTTTATATTACACATGTTGCTCTGTATTTATGTTACTGTGTTCAAGGTCAAGAGAACGTACTTTGTGCTGCAAAAGGAAAGCAATCCTTTCTTGGTACAAGTGTTCTTCTGTGGTCTAAGAAAACTTTTTAGCATAGGTCAGCTGTCAGCCATTGGTTTTCATCCTGGAATTGGAGATAATTCTTCACAACTTAGCCTATGAAATGTTCAGAGCTATTATCCTTCTCCTCATCTCACTTACTTTTTCAGTGCAGAGCTGAAGCAAGATTTTAGTGTGTATATTCATTGCTTTGGTGGGAAAAGTGCTCTCCTACGCACTGTTGTAATGTAACCAAAATTTTGTGATGAAATGCAGCAGAGGTCAGAGGCTTGTTCTTTTGTCAAAGTGGGATCTAGAGTGCTATATGGAAGGAAGTAGTTGCTAAGATACTGCTATTCAGAGAACTTATTTTCAGTGAGAAATCCAAATTTGTTGCTGAAGTATAGGATAAACTGAGTAAATGTGGCATCACATCCATCATGTAAGTATGTTTCTTGCTGTAAAATTTTCTGAGCTGTACCCTCCACCTGCCAAAAAATCATCTTTGTTTGCTGAGATATAGTTTCAACCTTAGCCAGCTACTGAGTACCTGTGGACTCACTCTTTCAGCCTCTCCATCATGCTCATGGATGGTAAGTGATCATGTGTCAAGGACAATATACCTAATATATGCTTGTTATGAGACATTGTATGGCTGCTGAGTGCTCTGTCTAGTAGTTGTTTGCAGATGTTGAAAACATTGTCAAATCAGGACTAATTGTGAACTTTTCAGTGACAAAGAGCAGTTCTTTGTTTTGCAGTAGAGATTCATCACACTTTGCCTGCACTCTGCTAAAAAGGTCTCAAACCACAGTCATATATTAATCTCAATGTTTTACATGGTTTTGCAGTACAGCATTATAGTACAGGAGAAGCTGGTGTGGAGAGACATATGGAGCTTAGGAAGATGTTTGAATGTCTTCCCAAACTGTGACTCTTACAACTACTGACTTGAAAAGTATGTACTCCCAAGGCTCAGTGAAATTACTTTCTTTTAGATAGCTTGAAATATATCAGTTAAGTCTGTTAGCAAGTTGTCTTGATTGCCTATTTGGATGCCAGAGAGAAGCAGACTGTGATTAGTCTGATTTATTTTAGATGCCTACCCTTAGTCAAGGTCAATCGCATCCCTCCTTCTTGCAAGTTCCTTGAAAGAAATTCCAGATGAAGAGCACACATACTCAAAAGCTGAGAAGTGAATTTTTTATTCATCCGTAATAAAAAACCTCATGTACCTTACTTGCGGGATAGTCTGTAATTACTTTTGTATTAGTCATACAGAACATTGTCACTTGATTTAGATTTCTACCATTCAGAAAACTGTGTAGTATTCACAATGTGTAGTTTAAAACACTCAGTCTAGGTAGCTACTTCAATTTGTAAGAAAATGCCAAAGCATCTGTCTGAATGTTCTATCTATGCTCTTAAATAGCAAAATCCTTTTTCTAGCAACGTTTCTTATTTCTTTGAAAGCTTTATATCAATTTGAGGTGCAATAAGGACAGGCTTGAACCTTGGAACACAATCTTATTTCAGTATTCTGCTCATTACACTGAGAGACATTTCAATGCTTTTCACTTATCTTTCTTCTTAATCTTAGCTCACAAGGAAAAATACAGCATTTCTTTAAGACAAAATTCAGCAAAGTTCATGTCTACTGCTCCACGAAAAACAGATATGATGATTCTACTGATGAAAGCACAATTATATACCTACAATACAAACAAAAACCAGAAAGACAGTATTTTCAAAGTCAGAAAAAATTGTTGTCATAGTCTTATCTCAGTTCCTGGCTGGCTTGCCATTAGTGTCATCAGTTGGTCACAGAATCACAGAATAATCATGGTTGGAAAGGACCTCCTAGATCACCGAGGCCAACCATACCCACAACAATGAAAAACCTAAATACCTGATCAATCAAAAACCAAAAAATAATCCCCTACATTCCTGCCACTATAGCATTCATGAAGCACCATGTCTATATGTTTCTTAAATACCGCCAGAGATGATGGCTCAACCACCTTCCTTGTCATTAGTTACTAAGAAGAGGCCAACACTCACCTATCTACATCCTCCTTTCAAGTAGGATCTTACTGATAGATCCAAAAGACTAAGCCATCAATTTAGTTAATATTCTAATGGACTGTAACAAAGAAAAAAATCCAGGAGGACTCAAAAGCACTTTCACAATTGATATTCAGAAGCAAAAACAAAGAATGGCTTGATTTTGGGGAAAAAAAACAAGACCCATTTAATGCATACAAATATAAAAACCCCAACATGAAGACATGCAGAGATTAATCACACCTAGTTACATAACTGGGACAAGTTGCTGCCTCCACCCCCTCAGAGTGAAGAAACCTCCAGCAGTTCTTTTTCTTATGGAAACATGAAGTCCATGTTTCAGTCTGTGCATCCATTCCTCAGTGTCAACAGTCCATTTAAGCATCAGTTCCCTGTTCCTTGTGCTCCAAGCCAATGATCTCTTCCTGTGTGCCAATTCCCACAGGCAACAAACAGAACTCCCTCAATTTCAGCAAAAAATAAATTGCAGGTGATACCTTTTCTCTGATGATCTCTGAGGTTCCAAACCTCCAATCTCTTTCTTCAGCATGTTTCAAAGAGTAGTATGGTTGTTGTGCCCAGCTCCAGTGGAACATGCCTTGAATAAAGACCAGAAGAGGCGAACTCCCAAAAAGAAACATGCAGAACCATTTACTCAGCTTGGAATTCCAAGCTGCTTACCACAAGTTGCCATAGTAACTCCACAATCCCTCAGACTAAGCCCCGCCAAATTCAAAATGCAACAATTGTCCTCACATAATTCTACCTCTCACAGCTATTATAAATAGTGGATATTTGCACAACTAGAATGGAATGTCTTTTTCCTTTCAAAATCAGAAACACTGATACTGATTAGGGATGTCATTCTCCCCCTGTACTGGGCACTGGTGAGGCCTCACCTCAATTAGAGGGGGGAGTTCTGGGACCCTCACTTCAAGAAAGAGATTGAGGTCTTGGAGAGGGTCCACACAAAAGCACTGAGACTGGTGAAGTGACTGGAAGGAAAGGCTTATGAGGAGAGGCTGAGGGAGCTGGAGTTGTTTAGCATGGAGGAGAGGAGACTCGGGGGGGCCTTATCCCTCTCTATAACTACCTGAAGGGAAGCTGTAAACAGGTGGGGGGACATGCTCTTCTCCCAGGCAGCTAGTGATAAGACAAGAGGGCAGGGCCTGAAACTGCACCGGGGAGGATTATGTTGGATGTTATGAAGAAATTCCTCACAGAAAGCGTGGTTAGACATTGGGATGTACTGCCCAGGGAAGTCGTGGAGTTGCCATCCCTGGAGGTGTTTAAGGACAGACTGGACATGGCACTTAGTGCTATGGTCTAGCTGATGTGGTGTTATCAGGTCACAGGCTGGGCTTGATGATCTCAGAGGACTTTTCCAGCCTCAATATTTCTGTGATTCTATGAAGAACAACCCATATGTGTTACAAGCATAATTATTCCTATTAGGAATCTTGCCTCTACTGACATTGTTTACATTTGTGGCATTGATCTAGATAGGTATTAAGTAAATTTAGTAATACATATTTCATTGTAGGTATATATTTGTGATAACCTACTGTCAAGACATATATGTAGAACATTTTATTTTGCAACGTGTTATCACAAAAAAAATCACTGTCAAAATATATAGTCCCTGTTACTATCAACTAGGGGAAGATCAGGTTTATCTTGAAAATGACCTTGTAGCTTTCCTAATTCAGTGCAGTAGAGACAAAGAAATACCACAAACCTTTTAGCAACTCTAGTGGTATCAGAGTTGTGTTAAGACAAGTGTTGTTATGGAATGATATCAGAGAAACAAGGATAAAAAGGACAAGTAGCAAACAAAAGACCTCTCCAAAGTTTCTTGGATAATTCAGTAACAATATTCTCATTCAAAACAGTTGGGGTGCTTTTTTCAGGACAGTTCATGCCCTTGCAAATCCTCTGAGTGGGTAGAGAGAACCTGTGACAGCTATGTGATATGATCTTATGTCATATCCCAGTTAAAGCTGATGGACATTTTGGCAATGATTTCAACCAAGCTGGTATTTTACTTTCCGCTTTCAGTGTCCTCTACTAGTTACACACCACATGCAAAAGTACACTCAAAAAAGATATAGTCCAAAGTCAAAAAAGATGTTAATTAAAAAACACTTGCATTGAATGTGGCATGGTAAAGGAACATGCAAAAACCATCTTATGAATATTTTTTCAGAAGTTAAGAGCTTAGTATTAGATAAGACAGCATAGTAACCAAAAAAAATTATAAATTTGAAGTCTGACTTGTGAAATACTTGTTCTTTCTAAACACAGAAACAGCAGATCTGTATCAAAGGCATTTTGTTTAGACAGGAGGAAACGTTATTTTCAGCTATGCCTGCAGTGAAGAAAGCATAATAAACAGTCATGCATTCCTAAGCTTGTTTACAAGGGAACAAAAGAAAAGGAAAGGATGGAGAATATGCTGCCAAAAATCATTCATGCCAAAATACAGTGTGCTGTTTTTAGAAGTCTTAGATAGTTTTTTACAGTAGTGAAACATCTTTGAGTTGGTGATTTCTCCTTTGTTAAGCCAGCTACGTTACGGTGTGTCAAGTTATACTTGATGCATCCAAAATGTTTAAGATGCTCTGAATTATCCCTTGCAAAACACATCAGACGCACATTCTCATGCACATTCACTCTTGTTCCATTTATTGTATAGAAAAGAAATTAACTGGAGTAAAAATGATACAGAGCACTGTGAGCATGGAAACATGACTTGGTGCTCTGCTGACAGAGAAGCAAATACTTGACAGCTGTCACAGCAGTAAATGCTGCTCTTAAAGTAGTAAAGGATTACCTGGTAGAAGGAGAAATAGACTTTCTAATCTTTTCTGTAACACATACACAACATATGTGAAATACACAACAAAATCTGAAAAATTTATCTTTGATCTTCCCCAGACAAAATACTGTCTTTCAATTAAGTTGTTTTCCGCATTGTTCCGGTAGAATGGACATATATAAATGGTTCAAAAGAACAGAATGTGAATACCAGGAATTCTAGTTCTCAGGAAAAGTAGAAATCCTACTGCTTGATGAGCTCATGTAAATATAAGTGGATCAAGAGCCCACTGATGCTGAGGGATGTGTGCATGGACTGAATGGATTTGTTGTTTCCATAAGGAACAAGAACTGCTACGAATTTCTTCCCTTAATGGATTGGAGATTGCAGTTTGGCCTAGTTATGTAAAGACATGTGATTAATCTCTGTATGTCTTTGTGTGGAGTTATTCTTTGATGAGGGTTTTTATGTAGAGTGAATTAAATGTGTTTGGTTGAGCTTTTTCCCAAAAATTAAGTTTGGGGTTTTTTCCTGTAATTTGTAAGTGGTTTTGTTTTCTCTTTTCTTTTGACCTATTAGCACATTAACTAAATTAATAGGTTAGTTTCATCTCAGGATAAACCCTTGACACTAGCAGTGAAATATGAACCTCCAGGTTCAGGGGTTGGTGTTGGATTAGTTAGGTCTTCTTAGTTTTTATCCAGAGCGTCAGCAAAGTCTTTTCCCATAACCAAACATGAATATCCTACACTTTTTCTGAGTTACACCTGAATGCAACACCACAAATACATTGGAAAATGAGAAAGTAGAATCTGTTCTGAGAGCAGTAGCTATTTTTTAATAACAACAGTGACCTGTAGAGAACATCAGCTAAGTTCCTATTCTACTCACTTCAAGATAACTGTTTTGGTGACACATGGTTATTACAGTTTTATGAGTTTTAGTTATTCTTATGGTTCTAAAAATCAGAGACTATTTAGTTGTAGTAGTTATTAGAAAACTATCACTGCTAAGCTTTTCCAGAAACAATTTATGATCTATGGTTCAGACCCTACCATGCACATGGATCTTCACTCTTGAGGTAATTGATCAAACTAAGCCTGGAGAAGACAGTAACAAGGCAGAAGAGCAAGGGTTTTTTTAGAAGAAAGATTGTTTAAGCTACCAAGAAAATTAGTAGAAAGAAATAGGATGACATTATACTGGTGCTAGTAACCTCAGCTGAACTTATTACTGCTATTAGAAAAGGCTAAAATTCCCTTCAGTTGATCTTATTATTTTATTTAAAATCTGAAATCATAGCAAGTTGATGAAGCAGCTCGATAATATCTGTTGAGCAGCCTCAGATAAATGTTCGAAACTCCTTTCAGAGGCACACATACCACATAAAGGATCTATCCATAGTGAATGTGTGTCACACCACAGAGCAACAACCTGGCTGAGATCAGATGAGGTCTCTGCTGAAGCCTGCACAATGAGGGAAGGAGGGCACACAGAAAGAATGTGTTGCAGTTGTTTGACAGACTCTGGTAAATTGCGCCTCTTACCTGTAAAGTCTCTAAATCCCCTTTCAGCATCTCACAAAGAACAATAATTGTTTATTGATCTAAGCGTTAACAATGTATTGCTTGTTCTTCCGTAAGGTCTAGAAATGTAACTCAAGGGCAATAACTGCTTTGGATAAACAACAGACATGAGGGATGTATGGCTTTTCTTTTCCTTTTTCTAAATTATGAGCATATACTTTCAGCATTTAGCTGTTATATTGATATAAACATTGTACACATGTACCTGCATGGGATAGTGTCTATCTGTCTTCAAAGGAGTCATTTGTCTCAACAGTATTTAATACTTCCCCATAAACATCTATTTGAAAGCACAGCAAAATGCAGAATTGCTTCAAATAAATCTTTTTACCTTCCTGCAACATCTGTGCTTTGTCAGCCACTCAGGTATCATATGCAAAAATAAAAAGCAAGGTGACACAAGTTAAAATACACAGCAGTACAAACATCAGTGTAGAAATTTTCCAGATGTTCAGTGTTTCATGTGCTCTACAGAAAATGACCAGAGTATGTTTCTTTGGATAACAACTAGTCACAATTAAAGAGGAATGTAGCAATACAGAGGTGCATCTTTATTTACATTTAGTGGATGTTTAAAATAACTTTATACTGTTTCACTCCAAGATAGAGATGATAATTTTAAAATGAAAGTAATTACTGCCTAGCTGAACAGCATGTAAGTAATCATCATGATCTTAGACACTGACAGCAGTAGGCCATAACCAAGTTGTAACATAAAATTATCTTTCATATGGAGTCAGTACAAAATATTTCCAAGTGTAGGGCTTTTTCCAACTTGGCAGATCTGAGGAGCTGATAACCTCCCTGATATCTCAGTGACAATTAGTTACTTATCTTTCAATCCTGAAAATAGAGGTTGAAAGTTAAGTAGCAACATAAAGCTAAATACCTCTGGGACAGGTCTCTGGTCCAAGCTAGGCAGAAATGACAGAAAATCATTGAGAAGAGAAGACATTAAAAGGTCAGAAATAAATTGTGATTAAGCTCTGTTTGACCATTTTATCAGTTGGTATTTTTCTCCTCTTTTAAGAATGAAACAACATTTTCCTTTCTCTGAAGATGTTTATATTGGCATTAAGGATTTACCTACCATCTAAGTACGTTGTCTATTTAGATGTGTTTCACACTGAAAGAAGGTCATGTTAGTATAGGAAAACTTGATTCAGGATAACTTATAGTGACTATATAAGTGATAATGTAAGAAATGAGAGAGACACAAACTGGAAAGATGTACCTGCCCGTCTTACGCTCACTACATACGTGCATGATGGAAATTCCTTCTTAGAAGTCTTATGAATGAATTTCTGGCCATGAATAAATGGTAAAGCACTTCTTGATTTCACTGGGATCTTAGAATATTACCATATATAATTTATATTCCATTAAGAAGAGATAGCAGCTTTAATGTAGCAATGAATGTAAATTATAGATATATTATTTTTTAAAATAACAGAATAAAAGTATAATATATTAAGCTTTTCTGTGGATGCATATAACTCATTCATACACAAAACTTTTAGGTTTTCATCTCGCTGGGAAAATCTACTGTATGTGTTTCCACAGTTTCTCAAAGGTCAGCTCTTGGAATGTGAGATTTTCCTAGATAATTTTCTATACATTTTAGACCATTCTTATGAATCTGAATATATGAATGTCTCATACTGCTGAGAACCACGAGGTTCTTGATACTGCAGAATGTTTTATTAAATTATTAGCACATTGAAGTGACTTCCTACATGTAACTATATATACCACATTATCACAGTATCACAGTAATGATAAGGTTGGAAAAGACCTTAAAGATCATCCAGTCCAACCTAAATCCAAACAAACCAAGTAAATCTAACATCAAGATCACGACACTCAGCAATTCCTCCAGACTAACCTTGAACACCTCTAGAGACAGCGACTTACAACCTCCGTGGGCAGCCCGTTCCAAAACTGGATCACTTTCAGTGAAAAACCTTTCCCTAATGTTAAGTCTAAACCTCCAGCAATGGAGCTAAAGACTATCATCTTCTGTCTTGTCTCCAGTGTCCAGGGAGAAAAGACCGACCCCCTTTTAGATAGTTATACAGCTATAAGGTCACTCCTAAGCCTCCTCTTTTCCATGCTAAACAGATCCATCTCCATCAGCCTCTCCTCATAGGACTTACCTTCCAGTTCTAGTTGCTTACCATTCTGGTTGCCTTGGTAAGTTACCTTACCATTCTAGTTGCTCTTC
>VZRI01007447.1:407-19773 GCA_013397515.1 Upupa epops | reverse complement strand
GAGAGAGTCCAGCACAGAGCCACCAAGACGTTGGAGTGGAGCATCTCCCCTATGAGGAAAGGCTGAGGGAGCTGGGTCTCTTGACCTTGGAAAAAAGGAGACTGAGGGGTGACCTCACTAATGTTGATCAATATGGAAAGGGTGGGTGTCAGGAAGAAGGAGCCAGGCTCTGCTTAGTGGCAGCCAATGACAGGACAATAGATATCAGCTGGAACAGAGGAGATTCCACATAAATATGAGAAGAAACAACTTCTTGGTGAGAAGCAGAGCACTGGAAAGAGCTGACCAGGGAGGTTGTGGAGTCTCCTTCTCTGGAGACGTTTAAAACCCGCCTGGGCATGTTCCTTTGTGATTGGATCTAGGGGATCCTGCTGTGGCAAGGGGATTGGACTAGATCATCTTTCGAGGTCTCTTCCAATCCCTAACTTTCTGTGATTCTGTGAAAAGCCATGATATCCCCTAAGGAACAAATGTATATATTTGTAGGCTTTTTTTGCAATAAATGTTGATGCAAATGGAAATGAGCTTGAAAGAGCAGACATACTACTTTACTAAAAGGCATTTACCAGGGATAGAAGCTTGTGCAGATGAGTTTTCTATATACAGCAATTCCACCAGATGCAATCCCGATCATGAGATCTAGGTTATGGAGGTCCTGCAAAAGAAAAACTCTATGAGAACACGGGTATAGTTCATGTCATACCCATTTATCTCTTTATAAATTCATTTGCAACTTTTCTATACTAGAATTGGTAGTATAGAAGGCTAAAATTAAATCACATCTTTGTATTTTTATTCTCAACTACCTCTTTTCCTCTGTTGTTATCTACTAGGCATCACAAACTTTCAGTCACTAAAACAAGTTACAGTAGTCAACTTACTACATCTTTAGGCCTAAATGCTCAAGTCCAGCTGTGTTAATTTAACCATAGAAAAGAAGCTGAAGCACTTCTCCCGGTAGTTCATTGTAGGTGGAGTCAGCATCCCTGGAGGTATTTAAAAAATGAGTAACTAGAGCACTTGAGGCCATGGTTAGGGAGATGTTGGGATGAGGGTTGGACTTGATGATTCTGGTGGTGTTTTCCAGCCATGAAGATTCTATGATTCCCAAGACCAGTCAGGTTAAGGTCATTAATATTGGAAGTGAACACAATTATCCTGATTCTAAGCTGCCTAAAAGGGAAAACATAATTTTTTATTGTTTTTCTTCCCAAAAGAGTTGTTAGTAATGAAGGCTGGCCACAGGCAACCACAATTCTGCATATGGGAGTATGCTAAAGGCATATGCCTGTGTACATGGTATTTTATACACTACACTGCATCTGCTGTTAACAATACCAAAACCTCTGCAATGGTTTAACATGCTCAACTGGAAAAACACATAGAATCATCAGGGATTGGAAGGGACCTCAAAAGATCATCTAGTCCAATCCCCCTGCCACAGCAGGGTCACCTAGACCAGGTCCACGCAGGTTTCAAATGTCTCCAAAAAAGGAGACTCCACAAACTCCCCAGGCAGACCCCTGTAGTGCTCCATCACCCTCCCTGCGAACAACCCTTTACATGTATGCAGATGTTTGAGGACACACGTGCTTCGATATAAGCAAACATCTGAGTCAAAAGGGAAAAACAAGCCAGCAAAAGGGCTGGTAGGAGGATGTTGAATGGTCAGTGTGAGTCTAAACCCAGACTGATGTTACAGAAGTTGCATATCTTGGCTTCCTATTTCTCTATGAGCAAAACATATGAACATTATTACACTAATTTCTAGACAGAGCTGAACACAAGTATACACACACGTAAGCACAGAACTTGCTGGTTACAACATCAGACTTGACTTAAAAGTAGTTTCAGACTAGTTTGTAAAAGTTGGTCAGAGGTACTGGATTCTCTTAAGGCCTTCAGTAGCTTACCTGCTCCTCTAGATGGTACTCTGTGCCCAGTTAATATACAGTTGTCTATGTCAAATCTCAATGCCTTTCTATTAATAATGTGCAGGAGGCTAGAACAGGTAGCCTGTATTCTAACAATACTGTGGCAGGACTACAATAAATCCTTTAAAAATAGTGAACAAAACCATGACTCAGGCACTTGAATCAGTGAAACTGATTGCACTTTGCTATGAGAGTTCTAAATCGCCTGAAAAACACTAGAGCAATTCAGAGAGATCAAACATAACCTGTTTAACAGACAAGTGCATTTACATGGAATACTGACGAAAGGAGAGGAACATGAGTCTTCTCTGAGAGTACACACAGAACGTATCAGGTAGGTAGCAGTCCAAACACTCTCCACATAGCACAGAATCAGCTGCAATGATTAATTATCCTCAGCAATCTGCTAACCCACTTTTCCAACAAGTGCAGCTTGAGGATCAAGTTCAATCTTGACTGGAAGAATCTCCCAAAATACAGGAATGCAGGACTGGCACCTCTCTATTGGGAAAAAAACTGAGGTTTTTCACGACATGAACTGTAATTTTGGAGACTAAGCCTGATGAGCACTTGGAGCTTACTAAAGGTTTAAAAATCAGTACTACTAAGGAAAAAGCCAACAGCTTTAGAAGAAAAAAACCAAATGCCACAGATTTTAGCAGAAATAAAGGGTTAGCTAAACACTTGATAGGGATTAGTTAGGCTGAACTACTCTGTTTTCTCCAGGAGTTTTGTCAGAACAAAGGTCATTACCTGTCCTGCTCTGCGCCAGTCAAACCCATGAAACTCCTATCCTATTTGTTACGAGTTCTCTTCTGTTAAATCTAAGGAATCTAAACCCAAGTGTTGGGACTGCCATAAAGAAACAGGTATTTTCCAACAGAATGATGCTGGAGAAGTTCAGTTATTTCCCTCTCAAAGCATCTGTGCGATTATACAGCACAACTAGGAAATGGCACCGGTATGTTTCTCTTTACCTGTTTCTTTAGAGATAAAATAAGATCATGTAGATAGCAATGATCACGCCAGGCATCCAGCAGGTTCAATACCAATTCACATTTCATTTACAGATGCAATCCACTCTTTTTGTAGATACAGAAACAGTACTGATTCTACAACGTATGTGTATTAATTTATCTGAGTTGCAACAAAGGATGACTACTCAATAGCTAGTCTGATGTTAAGATGAGATAAAGGTCCAGAGTGAGAAGGAGATTCGGAATTCAAGAAATCTCACCACAGTTTAAGGTATTGGATTAACTCTCCTGAGTTCTTTCACAGTATTTCAATTTTTAATATTGCCATTTTAGCAGTTCCTATTTGTCCTCAGAGAAAAGTTTGCAGATGAAATCTGAGCTCAGATTAACTCACTAATGAAAGTTTCTTGCTTAGCAAGCTGCTAAAACAAGACCATGCATACATTGATCTGTTCTTTAAGAAGCATTATCCAAAAGTATCCCACTCTCAACCACCAGGACAGGAGTGCCAGCCTTTCCTGGCCATTAGTATAAAAGAAAAAGTATTAGGTGGTTCCTCTACCACCACCAATCTTAAAAAGCTATTTTAGCAGCAACAAGCTGAATCATAAGGACCCACGGAGACCAAGCCTTGTTTTAACTAGTTCCTGCTAGATGTGCTCAGTGCACTGGGATCTAGCAACGCTGAAAGGGTGATTTAAGAGTGCTAAGTGAGGGGAGGCCATCAGGAGGATTATCTCGCAAATATCCCAGCCAGAGCTGGGCTAGAATGGAGAAGCCTCTATTAACAAGCAGTACCTTGAACTGGGAGGTACTTGAGCTTCACAAAAGCTTCAGAGATAGACTGTTTCAACTTCAAAACAGTGTCATTTATAGGCAGATGAGATCAAACACTTGAGTATTCTTTAGCAGGACTGAGAATATCCAACTCTGTCACTTAGAGGCCTTCAGGAGCATCATCCATGATAACGCATTGGTTGAAATGTTGTCCTCATGGCATTCAGTCCAAACGATGACTTGCAACTAATGGTTCAGAAGTACAAAATGCTAGAGAGAACCAGCCACACCTCTAGTAACCCCACCTACCCTCTCAGCTTCTGTCTATTTACAAGTTAAGAGGATTTCCTGAACGAAAAGGTTTTTGTATATTTAATAGCCCCCAGTGTTTCATTCTTCCACTGAACTGCCTAACTGCTCCTGACATCTATTTCACTTGTTCATCTATCAAAAAGCAGTAATCCCTCCAGTTCAACTGTTCCCATATGGAAAAAATTCCTTTTGCTTAAATCTGCCTCATTCTAGGGAGACTGAAGAACCTCAAATCTTTTAGTACCGAAGACAAAAAACATAATCAATTGCTTGTTATTATTGCTCCCCACCTGCTACAGAAGGCTCTTCCTTACAACATACTCAGTACTTCTCTTACTCTATCACACGCTTTGCAACAGGGGAAAGAAAGGACAAAATCCCACATTCAAATTGTATCTAGCCACAGATTTAAGAGGTGGCATGACATTGTCTATTCTGCTTTCTATTTGCTCCCTATCAGCTTCTAATTGTCTAGATGTTCTGTTCAAGTGCAAGAAAAAAACTGACCAAATAATTTTGTCCTTTAAAAACATTTAATTTTGATAAAAACATTCACTTGGATTGAAGCAGTGGTGAGACAATCAGTACTTCCACAGCTTAGAACCAAGAACGTTTTGATTCAAATCTGTACTCAACTCAAGTGTGAGGCAGAGCAGAGGCCAATGACTACGATTCTAATAACCCATGAGTCCTGGGTCATTAGATATAAAACAGTGCCCTAGGAAAAGACACATAGTTGAGCTAGGTAACTCCAGAAGCTATTTGTACTCAGAGCAGCTCAGAACACTGCTCCCTGGCAGAGAGGGACCTGGCAGTACTAGCTGACAACCAGCTGAAAACGAGACAGCAGGGTGCCCGGATGGCACAAAAGTCCAATGGCATCCTGACTTGTATCAGCACTACTGTGGCTAGCAGGGCTAGGGACGTAATTCTTCCCCTGTACTGGGCACTGGCGAGGCCTCCCCTCAAGTTCTGGGACAGTACTGGGCCCTCACTTCTAGAAAGAAATTGACCTGCTGGAGGGGGTCCAGAGGAGCCAAGAGGCTGGGGAAGGGACAGAAGGGAAAGGCTGATGAGTAGAGGCTGAGGGAGCTGGAGGTGTTGAGCCTGAAGGAGACTCGGGGAGGGACCTTCTCCCTCTCAGTAACTCCTGAGGGAAGTTGTAGTCAGGTAGGAGTTGGGCTCTTCTCCCAGGCAACTAGCAACAGGATGAGAGGGCAGGGGCTGAAGCTCCACCAGGAGAGGGTTAGGTTGGCTGTTAGGAAACCCTGCCTTATGGAAAGGGTGGTCAGACCCTGGAACGGACTGCCCAGGGCAGTGGTGGCGTCCCCATCCCTGGAGGTGTTTATGGACAATCTGGCTGTGGCCCCTAGTGCCCTGGTCTGGCCAATGTGATGTAAATCCTGGGTTAGGCTGGATGAGCTCAGACGGCGTTTCCAGCATCACCAATTCTGTGATTCTGTGAACAGACTTTTATTTAGTTCAAAGTGCCTACACTGCTCTAAGCTATCCTCACTACCTAGCACTGGTAGGACCACTACTAACACATCCTCCTGGTTGCAGACCAGAAGCCTACAACTCAGGAAGAAAGTTGCATATAGAACTATCAAAACCATTCCATGAACAGCAGAACAGCCTCCTGGTGACAGTCTTTTTACTTAGTTTGTTTGATCAAAATACCAGGATATAAGACGCTAAAACACAGAAAGAGCAAGTCAAGGGCATGTAGAGACATCTCAGGTATGACAGGCAAGAAATTTTCAGTATAGCACTGGCAACAGTGGATCAAACATCAAAAGTGGACAGGCAGTGACCTCAGATGAAGCAAAATTTAGTAAGATGCTCATTTGCCCTTCAAAAATTACTCATCTTACTCGAAGTCAGCACAGGAAATGTGTTCATGTCTGTTAGATTAGTACTCACAACCAATGAACGAGAACCTCGGTATCTGATCTCCTTTTGCTTGCTTCTCCTGACACTCATATCAGATGGTATGAGTGCACAGGTCATTCTCAGTCACCTCAATTGCTTCTTTTCTTTCATAGTTTTCCCTATATTCATGACTACGAATGGAACCTTCAGGAATTTAATGCCAGTCTCAGCTACTTGTGGGAGCATAGAGGAAAAAAAAACTAAAGGAAAATATGCTGAAGGAATAGAATGAGCTTTTCTAACCCTTCCAGCATTGCAGGAATTTATTAACTTTTCATTAAAATTCTCAATGTCAGGATTATTAATAAAACTCAGACAGAAGTTTAGGACAGCAGGGTAGGAGAAAGAGACCACATCTTGAAGATTGTATCCAGTTCTGGGCCCCTAATTCCAGAAGGACACACAACTGCTTGAGAGAGTCCAGTGCAGAGCCACAAAGATGATGAAGGGAGTAGAGCATCTCCCCGATGAAGAAAGGCTGAGGGAGCTGGGTCTCTTGAGCTTGCAAAAAAAGACGACTGAGGAGTGACCAATATAGAAAGGGTGGTAGGTTCCTCCTCCTTGTCAGGAGGAAGAAGCCAGGCTCTGCTCAGTGTCATCCAATGACAGGACAAGGGGCAACAGGTGTCAGCTGGAGCATAGGAGGTTCTACATAAATGACAAGAGACCTCTTCACAGTGACAGAGCACTGGAAAGGGCTGACCAGGGAGGTTGTGGAGTCTCCTTCTCTGGAGGTATTTACAACCCACCTGGACATGTTCCCATGCAACTGGATCTAGGGGACCTGCTCTGGCAGGGGAACTGGACTTAAAGATCTTTCAAGGTCCCTTCCAATCCCTAACACTCTGTGATTTCGTGTGATGTTAGGAAGAACAGGAGTAATCTTCATTTAGGAAATCAATCATCAGCATTACACTTCACTGAATTTTATACCCGCGCTTTCTGCTAAAAGAACTTGCCATTACATAAAATAATAAATAATATAATATGTAATAGATGTAAATTATAAATTGTCATAAAAGCACAATGGTAGCTTGCATACTATAGGAGACAATTACCAAAACCAAATATTTTTGAGATTTTTCTCAGTTACTGTAATCAAAAACTTAAAACACAGTAGGCAGTGAAACACTAGGACTGAGTGAACTGGAGCTAGTCTAGAGGAGGCTGAGAGGAGATCTTATTGCTCTCTACAACTACCTAAAAGGAGGTTGTAGTGATGCTGGTGCTGATCTCTTCTTCCAAATTACTAATGATAGGATGAGAAGAAATGTCCTCAAGTTGTATCAGGAGAAGCTTAGATTTGATCTTAGGAAGAAATCTTTGACTGAGAGAGTGGTTGGGCACTGTAACAGATTGCCCAAGGAGATGGTGGAATCATCAACTCTGGAAGTGTTTAAAAGACGAGTAGCTATAGCACTCGAGGCCATGGTCTAGGGGTTAGGGAGATGTTAGGTTGAACGCTGGACTTGATGATCCTAGAGGTCCTTTCAAGCCACGAGGATTCTATGTGTCTATGACGTGTTTCTTATCTACATACAGCCAGTATGTGAAAGATTTCCGATACCTTTTTAGGAGTCATCTCCCACATTGTTAAATACTACTTAGGTTCTGCCTGGAGTTGGGGAATCCAAGACTGAAACAAAGTGAAATCTCAAAGCTGTGTTAGAAATTCAGATTAAGTACATTATTAATGCAACTGCTAGCTACATCACAGCCCGAAACAGAGCATTCTCTTTCACGCTAAGACTTTCATGAACTTTAATAAAATTATGTAGGAAAATATATTGCAGTGTCAAAACAATTTATCTTAAAAATACATTGTTAATATTTCAATAGATCTGGCTTACTTGGTTAAAATTCTAACACCTTTATTATTCAAAAATTATTGAAAAATTACCCAGCTCTTCAGTTTAAAATAGCATCCAATGAAGTTAGTACCTAACAGTAGTAAAAGCAGTAATATTCATGATATGCTCAAGAAAAGGCATAGAATTTGTTTCCCCAAGTGAAAAAACACAACGTAAACATACTCTACCACTGTGCAATTCCACTCCGTAGAATTCAAGTGTTCGCGCAATATTTATGTAGCAGGACTCTGCTTCAGATTGCTTGAGGCCACTAAAAGAGAGAAAATAAAATATATGGACCATAGTCGTAATTGAAAGACATGGTGTTATACTTATTCCAACTGTAGAACACCAGAAGCAGCCCAACCCGCAGCCCAACCCACAGCCCAGTATCTGATGAATAAACCCTATTCACTAGTGCCACAGTTTCTCAACTGGTGAAGGACCTTTTAAACTCCTCTCAAAAATTGAGCAAGTTATGCATCAAGGTTATTCCTTAGCCGTTCTGGACCAGTTCTTTTAGGAAAGTAACCTCTACCTACTTTGTTTAAAGGGATGAGAAAACTATGTCCCTCTAAAAGCTTATTTTATAACAAAAGGCTGTTATCTGTAAAAAGCCTATATTCAGGAGCTTCTCTGAAGGAAGTAATTTAGAAGACAAATTAGAAGCTGGAATGTATTAAAAAAATAAGGGGGAGAAAGAAGATTAAAAAGGTAATGTTATGAAACTCACACAGGAAAAACCATTTGAGTTTAAGCCCTGCTTAATATTTTTTTCATGCTGCTAGATATGAAATGTGCTCCAAGATTTACAAGGAGGTTATCTTCTGGTCTGGAAAGCTTCTAGGATTCTGATACTATATTTTTCCAGAGACAAAATCTTAAAATAAATTCCTTACACTTCAAATAACCATTATCCATCTTCATGGAAGTGCTCCATGGAATCTCCTAGGAGTTTTAAAACCAAAGAATCCACCCACCTACCTGGTTCTTCCAGTCAGCCTACTCATTCACAGACAAAAGATTCATAAAAGAGCCAAGTTGGAAGTGACCTCAAGGATCATCTAGTCCAATATCTCTTGCCAAAGGCACTGTCTAGATAATGTGGCACAGGATCCTGTCCATCGCTTCCCTGAGGAGATTATTCCAATGGCTTCTTATTATGAAAAATTTTCCTTGTATCTATTAGGATTCTCCCTGGGAATTAACTTGTACCCACTACCTCTTTTCCATGTAAAAAGGGAATATAGGAGTCTTCACCTTTTTTGTAGCCACCCTACAAATACTACAAATACGTTTTTATGAAGAACTGACTGCCATTCAATCTTTCTGCTTATACAGGCTCTGACTCAAAGACCACTGAAACCAAGAGAAGCCTTGCAATGTGGCCTAAGCAGTCCCTTTCAATAAACTGCGGAGTGAAAAATTGATTAGTTGAGAGGCAGCTCTCTGGAATCTGCCACAGCCTACTGACATTTTGCTGTGCCTGGTCTCACAGCACAGATCAGCAATTCAAGCACTACAGTGTGTTCCAGTAAGTGTAAGAAGAGGCTGAGGGATGTCTGTCGTATCTACACACAGGTGAGTAGGAAAGACATCCAATGTCATCCTATCATATCAGCAACTAAAACCAGGTAAACAACCCTTCACTACAGGAGCTTCCAAAATGTCACACATGAAACTACATGAATGAAATGCAACTTAGAAGCACAGAATCATTCCAGTTGGAAAAGACCCTTGGAATCATCAAGTCTAACCATCAACCCTACCCTAAAAAGTTCACCCCTAAATTAGATCCCCCCAATACCACATCTAGCGACCTTTAAACACCTCCAGGGATGGTGATTCAACTGCCTCCCTGGGCAGCCTGTTCCAACCCACAGCCCAGCTCTGCATAAGATTAATTCTCCAGGCCCTTCATCAGCTTTGTTGTCCTCCTCTGCACTCACACTAGCCCTTCAATGGCTCTCTTGTATTGAGGTGGCCAAAACTGGACACAGTACTCAAATGTGGCCAAATACAACCTGTAGTAAGCTGACATAACTTTGTGTTAAGAACTTCATTTCCAAAGGCAGCCCATATACGACAGCAAATGTCGTTGTTAAAAGGGACTTTACTTCACAAGGTGGGTATCTAATACTTCCAGTTATCTCCATGCTTTCAGATCCCATGACATCAAATACAATGCCCTGAAAGAACTGCTCTAGGAAATATTCCATTATATTCCATGACACTGAAATGTACCTTGAACTGGAAAGCCAATGAAAGCATTGATTTCACTGAAAGGGCCCAGAAAATAAAGTCTTTCTAACAGATACCTCAAATTCTTTGTCTGAATCAATGGTAACCTTCAGTCTTTCCTCCGCAGGACACAGCCAGCTACCTATCACTGGCTACAACAGTACTGAATACATAAGCTGTACCCATACACTCAAGACTTTTCAGAATCTTCCCTCAGTGGTCTCAGGGGTGATTTCTCCCTAAAGACAGTCAGATTCACTTATCAATGCCTGTCTGCAAGTACTTCTATATAAACTTCTGAGCCTAGTGGAAGCTGCAAGTTAATTGGGAAGGAGTGGAGGCCGCAGCTGTTCTGTTTCGGGACATTAACCGCAAGAAAAGCAGTTCAGATTAGTACCTACGCAGAGGGAATGGTTGCAGTTATGAGTTCAGAGGTTAACTTTCACAAGGCAGCATGTATGCTCTTGACTGTTAGGCAGCACACGAGGTTCAGAACTACTCACTACACAGAATAAAGAAATGAGAGAATGGAGAGCACTGAAGGGTGACAAAAAAAGTTCAAGAATATCAAGGGGAGATGGAAAAAGAGGTATTTCAGTGTATAAATTAAAGAATCTAGGAGAGTAGGGAGTTAGCTCTGCTACAGTAAAGCTACAGACACAGAGAACAAGTCCATAGAGATTCAAACTACATTGGCTCTGATGCTTACAGGCAGTTTCTTAGACTGGCATTCAGCTTGTGAGCAACACCAGTAATTTTAAAGTTGCAGTCTTACAAGAAACAAATCAGCATGATCTGAAAGAGTAATTAGCAGCAGACTGACTACAATAATTTGTTGCAGCCTTTACCTTACATTCAGGAGAGAGGACAGAAAGCATAGTGTTCATTGAAGTGTTTCATGGTTGGGTCCCCATACACAGACAAGGATTTGAAAACTGGTAAAACATCCTTGATCTAAAAACCCCTCAAGCTTTCAGTGCAATATTCTAGATGGCTGCCTTCAACAATGCATAACCTAACTGATCTACCCATTGTTACAACTATGGAATTACTTAAATGTTCTACACATTGGCATCATACTTTGAGTATGATCAGCAGAGCACCTACATGATAAAACCAAGTGCTGAAACTACTAAGACCTTGAGTCATCCTGTTTATTTGTTATTTATTTATTTGAAGCTCAAAAAGTAAGAGAGAACCAGAAGTTCATGTTACCTGTGTTGCTCATGGAGTGATTCTACTTTGGTAAGAAAATCGTTGTTCTGCTCTGGGATAAAGCTGTAACTGGACAGATATCCTGAACGATGCACTGCAGCATTATAGTCTCCAAGTTGTGCTATTGGGACACAAGAGGACACACAAAAGTTTTCATTGTTAATGAGTTACTATTTAGAAGAAATTCCTCCTCGTTAAACACATACACATATGGGAAAAGGCAGGAGTTATTTCCCAACGTACAAGCAATGCTGAACACAGGGAACTGTATGACATCAGCGAAGAAAGGTTATTTTTTAAAATACTTTAAAACAGCTATAAGCTGAAGTGTTTAATGACTTGGTACTTAAGTTACTTGTGTAGCCCTACTTCACCATCACTGGCTACGATACCACCAGCCAGGCATTACATGACCTATCTGCAGACTTAACATTAAAGAAAACCAAATTGTTTTAGAAAGAGAGGGCATATGGAATCAACCAGATGCACTTTTTCTTGATTATAAATCTGTTGAAGACTTCTAATAGGTTATCACTTTCAAAATATCTACTGTTACATAAAAAACATCCCAATGGCAGCTATGTCCTAACAATGGCTGAAACACTACAGGGCTGTGCTGCCAGTCAGCAGGACCTAGACAGGCTGGGGGGAAAATATAATGCAATACAACAAGGCCAGTGAAGAATCATNAAGGACACACAACTGATTGAGAGAGTCCAGCGCAGAGCCACAAAGATGTAGAGCACCTCCCTGATGAGGAGACTGAGGGGTGACCCCATGAATGTTCATCAACATGGAAAGGGCAGGTGTCAGGAGGAAGGAGCCAAGCTCTGCTCAGTGGCAGGCAATGATAGGACAAGGGGCAAAGGGTATCAACTGGAACAGAGGAGGTTCCACATAAAGACGAGAAGAAACATATTCCCAATGAGAGTGACAGAACACTGGAAGGGGCTGACCAGGGAGATTGTGGAGTCTCCTTCTCCAGAGATGTTTAAAATCCTCCTGGACTATTCCTGTGCAACTAGATCTAGGGGATCCTGCTCTGGAAGGAGGATTGCACTAGAAGATTTTCTGAGATCCCTTCCAAACAAAGTGCTTGCCCATTTACCACAAATGTACCTAGTTTCAATTAATGGTGTTTGGATGACATGATTATGTCCTGACATCTGTGTTTTGTTAAATATTTCAAGAGATGAAACCCAAAATATGATGGTATATTTAAGCAAATCACCAGGAACCTACAGTAATCTGCTTCTTCCCTAAGAAGCATGAAATATTGTTGTTACTGCTCTGTTGGGGGATCTTTCGAGGTCCTTTCCAACCCTTTCCAACTTTTATGATTCTGTGGTATCGGAGGCTGGAAAAGCCCTGTGAGCTCATCCAGCCCGGCCCAGCCCATGACCTAACATCACCACGATCACCTTGACCAGGACACTAAGGGCCACAGCCAGGCTATCCTTCAACATCTCCAGAGATGGGACTCCACAACTGCCCTGGGTCTGACCAACCCTTCCATCAGGAAAGGCTTCCTTACATCTAACCTAATCCTCCCCTGGCATAGGTTCAGGCTCTGCTTTCTCATCCTGGTGCTTGTTGCCTGGGAGAAGAGCCCCATAGTCACTATAAAGCATTAAAAGCTCCCCCAGAAGTTACTTGTACGACTTGTACATTAGCAGGTAAGAAAGTCCTTGTATAGAGTGTAAACCATCCAGTACAGAAAGCCTCTCAGCTAAATCAAAGTTCAAAAGCATACCCTTAGGAACACTACCATTATTTTGCTGTATAAAAGAGTGATTTAAAAGATTCAGGTTGAGGCAAGGAGGGGAAAGTCATGGCATTCAGGAACAATTTATGGCTACAAGAACTGTGCAATGATGATAATGTAAGGGATAACAAGTATTTTGCCAGTCAGATATCACAAAAGCACAATTGTGTGGCCCAGGAAACAGACCCATTGTAATATAAAATAATTCCATGGCAAAAGCTGCCAGAAGCTAATACAACTATTTGTCAGCATCAAGGGAGATATTTAAATAAAATAAGAAAGTAGATTAATAAACAGCAAGTGCTTTATTTTTAACATAGATGCTCCTGCTGTTTTTAATACAGATGCTCCCGCTTTCTTTTTAAAGGTCGCGTAAATTTTGAAATAATTAGCAAAATGATTGGCAAAAGACTAAATATTTACCACTAGATGCAAAATACTTATTTGAACACTTCTGTCAAATCAGGTAACTTTGCAAATAAAAACAAATGCTAACAGAAAACCAGACAGAAGATCCAGAAGATTTACAAGAAAGTGAAATAATGTCTCTCTATTAACAAGATTCCAGGTCTCTGCTAAGCCGAAGGCAATCAATAGTCTCTAAACAGTTTTTTGAATGAAGCAGTTAACAACAGTGTAAAGAAAAAACAAATTTATAGCTCTCAGCAGTTGACTGAAGAAGTTATTCCTGTATTAGCTTTCCTGTATTCCTGTTTAAAATGTTGTTGCACCTACACTCTTGTCAGTGAGAAGTGACTGGACTGCCAGGAATAAGACAACATACTTGCCCAATTTTACTTTCATTAGGGAAAAACATTTTTTGCCATAGTTTTACCTCTTCTAACTGCTGTTCCTTCAAGCAGTATGAGGTAGTCTTTCTGCTCATCTTCCAAGAGGTTGCTCTGCTCTTTTTACCTCCTCCTCCTACTCATGTGAACAAGGGAACAGTCTGGAGCACTCCTTGCTTCTCCAACTCCCCAGGCAGATCTCATAGCATTTATAATTTATCTTCCACTGATTAGTAGACAGCTTGGAAGTCCTTGTGCAGGACTTCATTATCCAAGAAGGTGAAAAAAAAATTAGAGCATATCAAGCCCTTACAAAGAAGAAAAACATGTGAAGTGCCTTCCTCTTTACTGGATTTCTCCTAAAGAGAGCAGAGAGGCAGGAAAATTAAAGATCTGTTGTCTAATCTGAGTTTCTCCTGCTCTCATCACAGAGATCAGCAAACAGTGACTCAATGAGGGTAAACCTACCATAAAAAAGGGCATTTTTTAATCTTTCTCCATTCTGAGTGTTGCTCTTTAATTTAGTGTAACTGGGGAAGAATAGAGAGTACAATGAAAACAAAATGGAACCAAGGAGGAGTTGGAAAAAAGACAATGAATCAAGTATTTGAATAATGGATTGCTGTATTAAGAGTTCTGCCTCTAGTAGGAAAACCTTTAAAGGAGGGAACAGGATGAACTCTTCACTTAGGTTATAATTCAAACAAATGAACACTTACAACTCTTAGCAAAAGAATAGTGCAACAGCCAAGTAGTCACAGAATCATTTGTCAGCAATGAACTCCCATGCTGACCTGCTAAAAACAATAGTTGTACAAGCCTTAAACACTGCAAGAACTTACAAACACTTGAAAAACAAATTAACATCCTGAGATCATGTATGTTACCACAGGGTATGAATAGCCTATGCCTTTCTGAAGCCAAAACCAGGCCTCTTTCCTTCAGACTTCATAAAAAAAATTCGTTCAGTTAGAACAATCTGGTGGGTGTACATTTTTGTCTCTTCTGGCAGCAGAAAGACTTCTGCGCAGACAGGCAGGTCAGAGGAGGGCTATTTCAAAGGAAAAGAACCCTCACACACTAACAATATTCGGCACCACCAGCGCCAAGAGATGGTGTTTCCAGAGCATCTGTGCAGCGTGCTGATGGTGCAGGCTTCCAGCCCCATCCTAGGAAACAAACCCCAGGAGACTCCTGTGCACTGCCTGCCTAGAGACACTGGACCCACTGCCAGTAGCAGGCAGTTAAAGCCAGATACTTCTTATAACCCTATAACCCCCATCCCTGTCCCGTCCCCCCCCTTCTTTCCTGCCTCACCAAGGGAAGCTGCCACCTAAATGATTGTATTTGTAATTGCGCAAACAGTGGTTAATCCTGGTGAGCAGTGGAGCTCCCATCCCTGGAGGTGTTGAAGAACAGCTTGGCTGTGGCCCTTAGAGCCCTGGGTTGGGCTGGATGAACTCAGAGGGCTTTTCCAGCCTCCATAAAATTCTGTGATTCTATGAATGCTACCAGTACAAAACCACTACCATTTCTACAGGCAGCCCCATAAAAATAACAGCAGAAAAGACAATCCTATACAATTTAAAGGGTGACTGTTTTCTGCTTCCCACACTGGTGAGCCCATTCCTCGAGTACTGGGGTCAGTTTTAGGCACCTCAGTACAAGGACACTGAGGTGCTGGAGTTGGTCCAAAGAAGGGCAATAAGGCTGAAGAAGGGTCTGAAGAACAAACTCTGAAAAGAGTAGCTGATTGAAGTGGGGCAAGTTAGTCTGCAGAAAATGAGGCTGAGGGGAGACCTTATTGATGTCTGCAACTGCCTGAAAGGAGGGTATAGAGTGGTGGGGATTGGTCTCTTCTCACATGGAGCAAGAGACAGGATGAGAGGAAACGGCCTAGAGTTGCACCCCTCTAAGATTAGGTTAGACATTAGGAAAAACTTCTTCACTGGCAGGGCAGTTGGAACTAGATGATCTTTAAGGCCCCTTCCAAATTAAATCATTCTATGATCCTGTAATTCATGGAAGTGGCCCCGAGGCCATGGAACAAGCAGCCCAGGGAGGGGGTTAAATCATCATCCTCGGCCCTGTTTAAAGGTTGTAGACAGCTGGCACTTAGGGTTAGGGCTTAGCAGTGGCCTTGGGAAGAGTGGGTTCATGGTTGGACTCAATGGGTCTTGAAGGTGTTTTCCAACCTAAAGGATTCTGTGATCCTCTAATACAGAAAATAAGCTGGTCTCCAATTCTAGAGTTTGCTCGTAAACAGTAACAATAAAACTGCACACAAAGTAAGAGCACCAGAGCCTATTTCTGCATTGGGCCATCCTCAGTGACTACAGAGGTCAGGATACGACTGAACGAATGGCCTACTGGCATAGCACTATGGCAAAACCAATCACAGATAACACAGACAACAAAGGAATGCCTACCATAGCTATGTCCTTGAAAATAAGTTTAATATCAACTTTCTAAAGACCTCAGAATTGTAATAGAAAATAACGACTCAAGTAGTTTCACATTGAACGTTTTTCCAGGTTAAATATTTTAAGCAACATGAACAAAGCAGAAAAAAGAACTGAATTGCTTAAAAAAGAGGATAATTACATAAGCAGATCAGGTTCCCAGTGGAACAGAAAGTCACCAAAAAATAGGCATACAAAAGTCTAACATGGAAGTTATATAACTAATTTAACTTTCATTATGGAGTAAAAATCTTCAGGTGTAAAAATGCAATCCAGGATTAAATTATAGTGTCACACACCAGCCTCCAAATTAGGACAGCAATAGTGACTTACATGCTGAGGTGAGAGCGAGATACTATCAAAAGGCAAATGAGGTACAAACAAAGAACACACTTCCCAGTCTAAACAGTTTCAACCACAGCTTCAACCATTTAGATGTCTTAAGCGATCACTTAAGTGAAGTTCTCTACTGACAGAGAGGCTGGGCACTGGAACAGGGTGCCCAGGGAGGGAGTGCAGTCACAAGCAGATACAGCTCTTGAGGCCATGTTCTAGGAGTTAGGGAGATGCTGGGATGAGGGTTGGATTTGATGATCCAGGAGGTCCTTTCCAGCCATGAGGATTGTATGGGCTGGGCTGGATGAACTCAGAGGGCTTTGCCAGCCTCAATAACTCTGATTCCGTGATTCCCTGAACAATAGTTACAATCAGAACAAGTACTGAGAATGACCAAGCGTACTCCAAAGAACAAGAAGTGTTCATTTGGAATAAGTACCTGGGTAAAAGACTTAAGGGAATAGTTACTAGTATTCCCCAACATTAAGAGGTTTCGCAGAACCAATGCGTCTTAAACCTAACCCCATATTCTGTGCTGTATCTCAGCATTCACCACCACTCATTACCATCATACTGTACAACATGGACAGTGGCCTCTATCAACTGTTCTTATTCACTTCTATCTATGTTGCATAAAAATAATTGATGGCTTCGTTCACTTTACAAGTACAGAACAGCACCAAGTCTAGGAGGTGCTGTCAAAAGTCAGCTCCTTCACAGCTACAGCACTGGTCAATATCTCAATCCGGGGCTCTACACTCCAGAGATTACAGTACTGGACTTTGTTTTGAATTATTTATGGCTTAGTAAAATACCAGGAAAATCATTCCTGAAGCAATGATTTCCTCAAGTGGCATCTGCTCTGCCGAGCACAACTGCAAAAGAGAATTAAGCAAAACCAGGCCAAACTAGCTGGAGAAGTGCTGTGGCTAAACAACCAGGAGTCTTTGAAGAGCTGCTGTTTGGAGACATGCTCTCAAGTTCAAGAGTGAACCACAAGGAAGAAAATGTGTATTTCAGTTATTCACTTCAAGCAAATTCTTGTACTCATTTGTTGCCATCGCAAGGATAACACTCCAACTCTGCTGCTGACTGAATTGTATTGCTGTGAGCTTCAGAACAACAGATGGGACACGCACACAATTCTAAGTCTACCTAACTCTCTCGGTAAATGACTGTAAACACTGCAAAGTCGGGTGAAAGTTCTGTTCACTCATTCAGTCTGATTTTTATTCTGGGACATAAAAGGTTACAGGTGCCCTGGAGAGCAGC
The DNA here is from genome assembly GCA_013397515.1 of Upupa epops. Classification (NCBI taxonomy): domain Eukaryota; kingdom Metazoa; phylum Chordata; class Aves; order Bucerotiformes; family Upupidae; genus Upupa; species Upupa epops. Next base: position 1,912 of record VZRI01007447.1, on the reverse strand, counting down.
AGGACCCCGACTGGCCTCTGAGCACATCTCTCAGCTTAAACAATGTCCTTCTGAGTGAAATTTTACTTCAAAAACATAGCAGGGAGTATCCACAGAAAAAATCCCCACATGCTAGCTATGAGAGGAAGTATCTGTAATTTAGAAAGTCTCAGGTCTCACTGTAATTTCCGTAAGAGACGGACAGAGGCAAAATAGAAGCAAGTTAGAAAATTCCTGGGTGAGTTGTGTGTGATTCTCACTGTTGCTGTCAAGTGTTCCTCTAAACCTTTGAGCCCACCTCCTCCTCTGATACGTCAGCCCTCTGTCATTACTGGAATGCTAACAAACTCACTTCTAGCCTAGTCCTGACAGACTTGCATGTTAAGCTCAGCTTTCCTCAAATCTTTACCCTTGTCAGCCCTCCATCTCTTAGAAATCATTGAGATGATTGTGAAATCATTTGAAGTGCCCCTTAGAAAAGGATTTTGAAATAGTCTCTGTCACAAAGCAAATTTACTGATCATTAACTAACAACTTACTCTTCAAGTGCCTAAACTCTGTTTAGTCACATGACATTAGACAGTCTTTTCACCCACTTGTAGCTCCCTGTAACTTAGCACCACCTGCAACTTAGCAGTAATAAAAACAGCTCAGGTTGAACAATCCACAGCAGCTTCAGATGAAGGGTTTTTAATACTTTATATCCAAGAACACCTACTCCTCTTAATATGCATGATTAGAAGACAAAACCCCAACAGAAAACTATTCAATGTTACTTAAATTGACAAGAATCCAGCAAACTAGGACTAGATAAGGAGACCTACACACAGATTTCAGGTGGTCTTTCCTGTGCCAACATCTCTGGGTACATTCCCTCAATCATTTCTCTTACTATACTTTCTATAAAGAGACAGGATAAATATACATCAGCCAATAACTGCACTACTCTACTAGAATTGCTAACATGAGCAATATCCCATTAGAATGCTTTCCCCAACAGCAATTTGTACATGGACACAAACTCCACTACACTGGTTTTTTCCTTGTTTGCTTAAGGTGGTCTTCCTCCAGCTGTTTTAACTTATCTGTTTAGGATGCCTATAAGGTGTAGGATCAGGGTCTGCTATGAGGACAGGCTGAGAGGGGGGGCTGTTCAGCCTGGAGAAGACTTGACTCTGGGAGGACCTTCTTCTGACCTTGCAGTACCTGAGGGGGCCCTACATGANTTTCCCCAACAGCAATTTGTACATGGACACAAACTCCACTACACTGGTTTTTTCCTTGTTTGCTTAAGGTGGTCTTCCTCCAGCTGTTTTAACTTATCTGTTTAGGATGCCTATAAGGTGTAGGATCAGGGTCTGCTATGAGGACAGGCTGAGAGAGGGGGGGCTGTTCAGCCTGGAGAAGACTTGACTCTGGGAGGACCTTCTTCTGACCTTGCAGTACCTGAGGGGGCCCTACATGAAGGCAAAGGAAGGTCTATTCCAGAGGGTTTGCATGGACAGGACAAGAAGCACTGGGTTCAA
>VZRI01007446.1:49351-71256 GCA_013397515.1 Upupa epops | reverse complement strand
TTCCAACCCATCATCAATATCATCAATGAAGATGTTGAACAGGACCGGACCTAACACCGACCCTTGGGGGACACCACTAGATGCGACACCATTAACCACCACTCTCTGGGCTCATCCATCCAACCAGTTCCTGACCCAGCACAGTATATTCCTGTCAAAGCCCCTTGCTGCCATCTTTGCCAGGAGTATATCATGGGAGACCGTGTCAAATGCTTTACTGAAATCTCAGTAAACCACGTCCACAGCCTTCCTCTCATTGACCAGTCAAGTCACTTGACCATAAAAGGAGATTAGGATAGTCAGGCAAGACCTCCCTGCCTAAACCCATGTTGACTGGGCTTAATCTCTTGACCATCACGCAGTTGTTGTATGACAGCACTCAGCACTAATCGTTCCATAACTTTGCCCAGAACTGAGGTGAGGCTAACGGGTCTATAGTTACCTGGATCATCCTTCCGACTCTTCTTGTAAATGGGGGTCACATTTGCCAACTTCCAATCATCACATTAACCAGCCCTACATGGAGATGTAACTTGAAGAAGCAATTTAATTGAAAAATGTACTCAGTTTGTACCAAGATAGAAGAAATCCTAACTGCTAAAAATTGTGGCCAAACTATAACCTTTAGCCATTAGAAGTGTAAAGTAAAGCCAAGTGTTTCCCTTTAAACCCAACACACTTAGTATCTGTCCAGCTGCCAGTTAAGAATGTGAAGCAAGAGGCATTTCAACACCTACACAGCCTGTAATTTTCCAACTGCAGAAGATTTTTCTTCTGTGTCTACCAAAGGAGATGCACTATTGATTTTCTTTAAAGACTACAGGATTATAGTGAGTTATTGTTAAATGTTCAGATTTAGACATTTTCATACTAATAAATAAATTAAAATAACTGCTAAATCTTTTCACTAGAGCCACAATAAGCTCCCTGTAATGAAGGTGCTATTATTCCTTTATTAACAACGCTAAATATACAGGAACTCAACACAGCCCTGTACTTAGAATCAATTTATCTGAACCTCTTGTGTGCTAGCAAAATCCACACAGATAATACCTAAATGTAAAACTTCAGGATTCTTCTTCTCGCTTCATCCTACAGGAGATCCTAGTGACTTTACAATGGTGGGAATTCTCACCTCTCATGCCTAAGCCCTTCTGTCATAACATTGCAACTGCCTTGCAGCACCAGCTGCTCACTGCCAGCCAGTATTACAACTGGTGTAACTACAAGGATCACTGAAGAGCTAGTATTTCTCACATGCAAAGCTAACACTAAGCCTAATTCTCTAGTCCCTGCATTAGATTTTACTCATTTTTTCTTGCCCTTATAAAATGAAGTCTACAAGCTATTTGGCACTACCTTGAGACTGGGGCAAATCCCTGCAAACATACAAAGGACACAAAAGTGTCTCAGAGTAGTCAGCCTGCACCTGTAGAGAGGAGATGATGCCTAACCAACCAACTTGACAGCATTCTACCATGAGATGATTGGCTTGGCTGGTAGACATTTAGCTATTTAGCAAGGCTCTTGACATTGTCTCCTATAATACCCCCATAGATAAACTGATGATCTATAGAAAAATGGAAAGTGATGAGGACTGAAAACTGGCTGAACTATCAAGCTTAAAGGGTTGTCATCACTGGCAAGGCAGCCAGCTGAAAGCTACCCGTGAGCGGTTTATCTCAGCAGTCAACACTGTGGACAATACTGTTTTCAATAATGACCTGGATGATGGGAGAGAGTGCCCCCTCAGCTAGCATGCAGACAACATAAAACCAGGAGGACGGGTTCATAGACCATATGGCTGTGCTATCTTAACAAGCTAGAGAAAAAACAAATCAACAAGATATTACAAAATTCAAGAGTGGGAAATGCATGCCCTGCAGCTGTGGAGGAATAGCCCTATGTAACAGGGGGCTGGGGGGGCAGCTAGCTGAAAAGTAGCTTGGCAGAAAAGAATCGGGAGGTCTCATAGGATCATAGGATGTTAGGGGTTGGAAGGAACCCAAGAGATCATCAAGTCCAACCCCCCTGCCGGAGCAGGACAAAACTATCTAACACAGATCACAGAGGAACGCATCCAGGCGGGCCTTGAAAGTCCCCAGAGAAGGAGACTCCACGACCTCCCTGGGGAGTCTGTTCCAGTGCTCTGTGACCCTCACAGCAAAGAAGTTCCCCCTTGTGTTGAGGCGGAACCTCCTCTGCTGCAACTTACACCCATTGCTCCTTGTCCTATCACAGGGAGCAAGTGAAAAGAGCCTGTCCCCTCCCTCCTGGCCAGCCTTCAGGTACTTATAAACATTTATCAAATCTCCCCTAAGTCTTCTCTTCTCCAGACTAAAAAAGCCCCAAGTCCCTCAGCCTCTCAGTGGATATCTCAGTGGATACCAAGCTAACTAACAGCCAGTAACATGTCCTTGTGGCAAAGGCAGCTGACAGCATCTTGGGCTGCACTGAGCATCACCAGAGGTAGACTCAGACTAGTAGAGCTCAACAGAGGTGACTGATTCTTCTCTGTTCAGCACAGAAAACTCACAGACAGATGGCAGTGAGTCCACTGAAGAGCCATTAAAATGATTAAAGGATTACAGCATCTAATATTTGAGCAGCAGCTTAGGAAGCAGGGATTTTTAATCTCAAGAATAGAAGGCTTGAGGCCTTAATTAATATGTATAAAATCTGATGTAAAGTAACAAGGAAGACAGACAGATGCTTGCCAATGGTGCCCAGTGGCAGGACAAGAATTCAATATGCAGAAAATTCCACTCAAATCTTTAAGAATGTTCTTCTATGTCAGAACGCTCAAATACTGAAATGAGTTGCCCAGACAGACAGTAGAGTCTTCATCCTTAGGATTCAAAATCCTGAATTCAGGACAAGACTAACTATACTGCACTAACTGATACTGCTTTGAGCAGGAAGGTGGACTAGATGATCTCCAGAGGTCCTTTCACACTAGAACTATTCTAAGATTCTATGACTATATGCAGGATAGGAGTTTCCAGGTTTGCAAGGTTCACCCAGCTTGGGGCAGACAGTAAGATCTCTTACATTTAAAATAACTAAAAACACTTAAAATGGAGGCTTAAAAATTCAAATTGAATTTAATATTTGAACCTCCATTTTTAAAAACAGATTTTGCAAAATAAGAACAAAAAGGTTTAAAGAGTCCTTGGGTACTCAATTCTACACTTTACTCTGGAAAGGAAATGAAGGACTACAGCTCCTTCTACTGCATGAAGAAAGAAGATTATTCACTGAATGTTCCTTAAGAGAATATTTCCACCAAAGAGTTTGAAAAAGAGAAGATAGGTTTACATCTCTCTCCATCATTTGCACTAGCCTGCAAACCACAATGACAGGAGCAGAATACAGTATTGTAAAGACATGTGAGCAACAATGTTTACTCAAGCTCAAACTATTCTTTAAGAGTGGTTATAGTCATATGTCAGTTCAGAAAAAACTGTTAAATAGCCATTGTTGAACAAACCACTTTAGCCTGTTCTTTGTGTAACTTAATTTTAAAAACACATCTGATGGATGGTTGCAGGTAATTACGGTATTAACTCAACACCCTGAAAGCAAAATGATTTTCAGTGCAACATTCCAAAGCATTCTGTGTAAGTCTAAATCTGGCCTAAAACAGAAGTGTAAAATTAACGATCTTCAATGAGATTAGAATAACATAATAAAAAAAGAATAAAGTATTCAATAACAATCCTAAAACATATAATCAAACATTGAAAAAAGGCTGTCTGGAAGGCGGGGGATCCTTGAAGACATTCAAAACCCATCTGGACAATGTCTTGAGCATCCTCATCTGACATTCAGACTTGGAAGTTGGCCCTGCTTTGAGTAGGGCATTGGGCCAAATGACCTCCAGAGATCCCCTGTTCTATGACTGTGATTCATAAACCCTAACCTCAATTTCCTATTTGTATAAAAGCTCAGTGCCTGATGAAATTTAGTCAATTCAGGATGATTCCATACAAATTCTCCTTTCAAGGTTTCTGTTCTCTACAATATGCTGGTTGCCAAGGCAAACTAGAAACCCAGATAAATATTTCTGTAAATAACATTAAAGTCCTCACATCGTAAGATTTCCTTACAAAGTCTTCTTTACTTTTATTGTGAGAATGGGTAGACACAGGCTTAAAATTTATTAAACAGCTTACTACATACCACTTTTGCTAAGTAAAAAAATAACACTTGAACAAGTTGGGTTTTGGTTTGTTTAGGGTTTTTTTTTTGTTGTCTTGAATTGCTTCATTTCAGGCTTTGGTAAGAAAAAGGGAGAGAAGTACAGAAAGTCAAAAATTTTCTGAAAATCACAAATAACGACAAGTAACTTGAAGACTCATTTTATTCCAAGATGAATATTCTGATAAAATACAATCTGGTAATGCCTGTAAAAGTACAATCCTTTCTTAGCACTGTGGTGAAGTGATAACTATTTTCATTTCTTGTTATGCATGCTTACATACTAAATATTCTTCTGTAAACATATGTTCAGGCACTCCTGTTATATAACTTGTATTTGACATATATTGCAATAAGTATATTATCAACAAACCAAATCCCAGGGAAGGATCTGTCATTCCATTAAAATAACTCCCTTTAAGAGCCTCAGTTGAACAAAGACTGTGAAGCATGAGCTGTACAAATATTAATACAGTCTTGAAATTATGCATTACAAGGACAATTTTATAGACTGTAAGTGCTGTACAGAATTGTTCGTACGCTATCCTCTACCATGTTACAAATGACAGATTACTTTGATTCCAGATAGTGTAATGTTTTCTCTGATAACTTGCCCTAGGACTTGAAACTGCAAAGGTACACAAGATATTTGTGATATATTTTCAACATTTAATATTTGTTGTATCAAACTGCTCACCTTTCTGACATTGTACAGTAACTGCTAAAAAAGAGGCTTCCTCCTGAATAAGGGCTAGAACAATAATTCTTTTTCAAATTACTCATTTAGACAAAGATATACATCATTACAGTTCTATTTATCATATTAATTATTTCATATAAACAATGCTACATATTAAAATATAATACTGGAGCTCCCAAGCTGTATTCTGCACTTTTGCTGCTGTATTCAGCTGTCCTTTTGATGACCACAGTTAGTGGGCACAGTAAGTAACAACCTCAAAACTAATTTAAATTGTCCTAGAAGTCAATACCTTTTTCCTGTAGGTTCTAACACATATATGCAAGCCTTCATACATATGACATTTATGATAATATCAAGATTCTAGAACAGGAATATAAACCAGACTGTGACTAAGTCCAAGACTGTGATGGGGTCAAAGAAACATTAAGCAGCTTTGTCCTTTAATCCCTCCCTCCCTCCCTCCATTACCTGTCTAACCAGAATAAAGGACCAGTATCTTCAGGCTTCTGTGATTTTGCTGAATACAGAGAGAATAAAATGAAACTGAAAATGCAACACCTGATTAATACCCATTTCCAGTCAGAAGTCCTGATACATAATACCACAGTATGAACATTTCCTTCCAATAGACATTTTAAGCCGTTTATATTAAAATCTCATTTGCAAAACCTGTTTCCCAATATTCTGCTTCAGATGCATGTGCTCATGGTCATTTTACAGTCCAGCTGAATAAAGTCTACATTATCTATACTTTTTAAAATTAATTCATCTGATCTTAGTAAATATTGAACAGGCACCACTACACATGAAACTTCTGGTGCAAATGGAGTAAGAATGGAAACCCCAGATTTAGCTTCACAGCAGTTTGGTACTCATAGTAAACTTGTTTACCAGAATCAGTTTGGTAAGCTAAAGTTTCTTATTTCTGTTTGCTTGCTGACCTGTCAAAGAGAGAAAGGATTTATAATTCATAAAAATACTCCTTTCTGTCCTTGAGCCAAAACAAATGTACTATACTGACACCATACTGTAATAGCATCAGTTTCTGTGATTTCAGACACTAACTGCTATGAGAAAACATTTTGAAAAGGGTTTAAAAAATAGAAAAAGTGCCTAAAAGGAACAAATTTCCCTCTCCAATACCACCTTAGTATCAGTGGTACTGTACCTTAGAAGATAGGTGTTTCCTCTTCCTTAGAGGATTTATGATACCTGTTGCATCTGTATTGTCTTGAGTAGAATTCAGGATTATTGAAGCTGGAAAAGACCTCCAAGATCATCAAGCCCAGCTTATGATCTAATATCACCACAGTAAGATAGATCACAACACTAAGTGCCATAGCCAGTCTTTCATTAAACGCCTGCAGGGATCAGAACTCTACCACCTCCCTGGATAGTCCATTCCAATATCTAACCACCCCTTCCATGAGAAAGTGCTTCTTAACATCTAACTAAACCTCCCCTGGTGCAGCTTCAGGCCCAACACTCTCATCCTATAGCCTGGGAAAAGCACCCAACCCTGACCTGTCTATAACTTCCCTTCAGGTAGTTACAGAGAGTGAGAAAGTCCCCGTCTTGAGTCTCCTCCAGGCTAAACAAGGACAGTTCCTCCAGCCCCTCTTCAAAAGACTTTCCCACTAGTCTCTTCACCAGCCTTATTGCTCTCCTCTGGATCCACTCCAGTACCTCAATATCTTTCTTGAAATGAGGGGCCCAGAACCGCACACAGTACTTGAGGTGCATGCATTATATGATATGTCTTATGGAAAAGTACAGGGCCTGCAATTTTTCCACAGAAAGCGAGAAAAAAATAAATCACTGATGCTAGCCAAATTCTAGAGAGGTAAATTACTTCTGCTGACCTAAATTTTATGTTGTAGTTTAATTTAAGCACACGATCTCTTTTCATTCTACAGTCTTATTTGTTGCATCATTTCATGCCCAGAGTTACCTGTCTGTGGCACAAAAGATCTAACAACTATTAAAATCTACCTGGGAGTATTCAGCTCGTGGGTCTTACAAATGTGGGGCATAATACAAAATAGATTCAAAAGCTCCCACTATTACATATCTATGTGTCTTTTTAGCATACATTATCACCCTTTCTGACCATAATGTATTCCATTTTGTATCAACTTGAAGGTTTTTTTGGTTGTTTTGTTGGGGTTTTTTTTAACAACAACCCTTACTAGTTAGTTGTGGTAGCTAATGTGGCTATTCTCTGAATTGTTTATAGGTTCTTGATCCAGAAAGCTGTATTTGCTAGTTTCAATGTCTCTTCAGAAGATGGGTTTGCAGGTCTAAAAGAAATGTCTATTTATTCAAGAGACATTGACTAGTCTAACAGATCACTTCCTTTTGCTTCAGCCTATGGTATGAGGACCTTCTCTGCATACCATTAAGAAAAGCACATCAAAGGGTAGGAAAGCATCCGGTCAGTTAATCTCTATTACACTGCTTTCTAAAAAGGCCTTTTTTGTATAAGCAAGAACTTGCTTTATATTTGAAGAGTATGATAAAAGCCTAAAATAACAGTAAGCTTCTAAGAGTTAAACTGTAAATAGAACTTCTGAGTCAACCTCCAAAAAACCAAACCATTTAGGATAAGCTTACAAAATCAGAAGAAAGAAATCTAAGTTGCTGCATCAATCCCTGTAACACAGAGAAATGGCACAGAAGTCATACTGTGAACATGAACTAATCAGTGGGTCAAAAGAAAACATAAATGTGAAAGAACAGTAGAGTACAGAATGAATGAAAGTACAGACTATGAGTACAGTCAGTGACCAGAAAGCCACAATAAAAATAAAAAACGGTAAAGTTTTTAGTAGAAATTTTAGTAGAATCTAAAGGTTTGAAGCCCTGACTCACAGCATTTTTCCCTACATGGAGGACAACTACATCTATGTATCTATGTTTTAAGTAGATGGATATAACAGACACTAACATAATCTGAGATCGTGCTTCAACTTGAAAAATAGGGGAGTAAAACTGAAAAATAGATCTGAAATTTTAGAAAATCTTTTGATGCTTAAGCTGTAGCTGTTCTTTTTTTACCAAGAAAATCTGACTATGATCTCAGAAGGACTTCAAGCTGTTAATGCTGTTAATAAATTGATGAAAATATAAATGTGTAAATAAATATCTGAAGTATGCAATAACATTCATTTATTAAATAGATTATTGATGTCAAACTCAAAGGGCCTGGTGACTCAAAAGAAAAAAAACTACTTAGAAAGTGAGCATAAGCTGTGAACTTCTTCCTCATCTAAGCTAGCTTTGAGACTGCTCGGAAGTGGAAAGCCTCACTTGTTCACCTTCTGCTCATTATTCAAATATTTTCAAGTAGTACTGGACATCTAATTCAGATGAAGCAATTACATGCATCAGCAATGCAATACAAACAGCTAACTCCAGTGTTACCTCCTCATCCATCAGAAGCAACCACAGATTAAAGGCAGCTTTCTGAGGCAAACATGCAAATAGCTAAATTTACCTCAATTCCAAGCTGTTGCTGATTCATGTTCTGTCAAACAAAAAAGTGCTTTACTTGATTCATGTTCACTTTGGAAATCAGGATGAAATTCAGCTACTTAATTAAAATGAATAAAGAGTTATGCCTCTCAGAAGTAGTTGAGATTTGTTTTATTGACCCAGTACAGCTTGGGGTAGACAGATAATCAACCAAATACAATAAATAAGTGAAATGACGACACAAGACTTGCAAATTTCCAGCTCTCTGGAAGAATAATTTCCAATAGCAGAGAAAAATGAGTGCTATGTATACAATCATCTGCATTTACATTCTTGTTGAAGTCATTACAAGCGCACACCATCAGAATCCTCCTGCTACCCAATTAGGTTTATGTAATTATAACTCCACTAATGTTCTCTACCTTCAAAATTACTACAGTGATCTTAAAACAGCCTTTTGTTAGCCTTTTTTTCCCTTTCACATACTCCAATATTAAATTATTTCTAATGATACAATTATCCCAAAACGCATTTGACATTCTGCAATGGAAAGAATAAATAAAGCATTTACCACTAATTCCACCCACATTTGCTAAAATTAGTTCAGAACCATCCCTGGAAGAAAAGAGTATCACTTTCCTTTGAATTTGTTTCAAATACATGCAGCTGCATAGATCCTTCACAGCATACCAGTGTTACCCATCAGAATATATATTCATTGTGTCAGTACCTTCTGTGGAAGCAAAAGTAAAAAGGAAAACCAAAATTTCCAGTGAAAGGCAGTGATACAATACCATTTGCATGCTGCTTTCTCTCTCCGCTTTGGTTTATTTGTTGCTGAAAACAAACAGAATTAACTGATTGCTAGAAGTTGTGAGACACTAAAGGTTTAGTCTGAACTTATGAATATTAACAAAATTTATTATTTTCATTAATAATTCTTTTGTTAGGTATTGAACATGGCATCCATGCAAATGGATAGTTACAGGCAGAATTTACCTTAAAAGCAGCACAAAGTGCTTAGAATATCAATGTTATTTCAGTGCACCCAGAGGTACAAATTTCTTTAGTAGAATCACAGGGCCAACATAGTCTTTACAGGTGCTACACAAACCATCTCAACTGTTATTTAGGGTGTACTTTCCTGAAGATAATGAGAGTAGGACAAACCCTCAGTCACAGGGGGGAAAAAAAAAAGTTAAAGAGAAGGAAGACCATCTGTGAGAAAATAAAATCAATCTTTCATATGCCGTTGATCCCAAAAAGGGGAGCAACATAAGAAAAACCCCATACCTACTACTTGCATCCTTCACCAAGAAACATGTAAAGTAAGACACAAACATCTCAAACAACCTAACGAGTACTAAAACCTACTTTGAATCTTCAACTCATGGTTCTTATAGGTAGAAGGCATTATACAAAACATCTCCAAAAACTGCCTCTTTCCTTTTATGAGTTTAAGAAACCTCAATCTTACTCTTCATTTTAATGAGGAAGTAAGATGAGGCACTGGAAAAATAAGCACTTTAAAACCTTCAGAATTAGATTTATTTTATTTATCTATCTACTCTTTGACACACTAATTTCAAACAGATAGGACAACTTAAATGATCAAAGCAGAAGTGTATTTATCTGTCTTTGAGAGCTGCTGAAGATTTGTAACTCTTAAACCTTTGGCCAAATTTTGGAAAATTGGGGATTGAAGTGTTGTAGGGGTTAGTCCCCCTTTGCTGTTGCTGCACTGTGCTGTGTGTTCCTGTCCCCAGGGGACCCGACCTGAAGCCAAAGACTGCTACAGAATACTTTGCCATTCCTTTTTCTCAGAACGTGTGCATTGGCATTGTGATGGAGTTTGTTTTGTTTGTGTCATCTACTTCAGCCTTTTTCTTCTTTTTATGCTTAGATGGAGACTCAATAAACTCTTTTATTTCCGGGAGTTGTTTTCTCTTGCCTGATATATTCTGTCTGAGACCCCTCAAGGCCTGATTGCCTTTCCTTTTGGTTTGTGGGATTTTTTCCACCTTTTCCTAACCCATGATTGCCTTAAAAATAAAAAAATCAAAATAAAAAAATCTTGCCCTGAGGGCTGTACCCTAAATAACTTCCAAAATGCAGAGAAATAGGTATCCTAATCCTGAGCTTTAAATGAAATTACATAAAAGAGATTAACTGTTTGTAACAGAAGCATTTTGGTGCAAACAGCAATGAGGCAGTGACTCACAGTTTGCTATTTAATATGGACATGAATCCTCCTCCTCAAAAAGCTCAGTTACGATTTCAGCAGTGAAAATGGCATCTTTTCTGCTTCTCCTTTTAAAGACAGAATTTTTACTTCCAGGCCTGCACAACAATGTCAGTAATACTATCATCTTGATATGTATGGTAAAGTAGATGCCCTTCACATTTCTCTTTTATGTGTTTCTCCTGTCAGAGACACTTCAATCAATTCATATTTATCATAAAAGTATAGTTAGCATTTTTAAAGCATTTCCTTACTGTCCCCAGCCAAGCCTTCTCAAAATGCTTATGATAACAGAAGTTACCAAGCAATTGCATGAGTGGGGAAAAAAAAAGTATATACCACTTTGGAAAGTCAGACCACAAGCTGGTGAGCTACACAGGCAAACACTAAAATCTTCTCATTTTGCAGATAACATGTATTGCAAAATGTATTGGTATTACTGAGTGCAATAGCACTTCTCCTGCTGTGTGTATCTGCTTGTATTAGTTGAGTTATCAGTGCTTCAACCCAGCTTGAATCCAGCCAGCTCTGGGAGTTAGACAGGCAGCTTTGAATAACTTAATTTTAAATTCAGCTTAAACCAATGTCTCCAGTGCTTAATGCTGCTCTTTGTTGTTCTACAATAGTTGCGGTGGGGGAAAGCTAACTGATACGAACCCAAATGAAATCACTGGGTTTACTTCAAAAAATGTAGACTAAAGCTTTTTACTAGGGGAATAACTGACAGTTTTTTGTGTATACTTTTGCAGTTTTAAAGTAACAGTACATTACTGTTTAAAAAATAAGGTATGACTTTTTTATTTCCCACTAGAAAGAATCATATACTCACAGAATTGTTTAGATGGGAAAAGATGCTTAAGATTATCAAATTTAACCGATAACCTAACTGTACCAAGCTTGATGCTAAACAGTCCTTGAGTGACTTCTGAAGACAGTCAGGGATGGCAAATCAACCCTACCTCTGGCCATCGTGTTCCAAAGCCTCATAACCACGCAGTCTCCCTCTCTGGAGACATTCAAGACCTGTCTGGATGTGTTTCTATGCAACTTGGTCTAGGTGATCCTGCTGTAGCAGGGGGATTGGACTAGATGATCTTCCAAGGTCCCTTCTGATCCTTAATTATTCTATTACCCTTTCAGCAAAGAAGATACTCCTAATGTCCAACTTCAACTTCCCCAGCACAACTTGAGGCCATTTCCTTTTGTCCTATCATTTGTTACCTGTGACAGAGATCAACACCCACATTTCTACAACCTCCTTGCAGGTAGTTCTAAGACTATAGAATCATTAGGGATCAGAAAGGACCTCAAAAGATCATCTAGTCCAATCCCCCTGCCACAGCAGGATCACCTAGACCAAGTCACACAGAAACACATCCAGTCAGGTCTTGAATGTCTCCAGAGAGGGAGACTCCACAATCCCCCAGGGCAGCCTGTTCCAATGCTCTGTTACCCTCACTGGGAAGAAGTTCCTTCTGATATTTATATGGAACCTCCTAGGTTCCAGCTTGCACCCATTGCCCCTTGTCCTATCACTACATGATCTTGAGAAGAGCCTGGCTTCATTCTCCTAACACCTACCCCTCACATATTTATGAACATTAATGAGGTCACCCCTCAGCCTCCTCTTCTCCAAGCTCAAGAGACCCCAGTGCCCTCAGCCTTTCCTCTTACTTCATCACTGAACACTTTGACTTGGAGATGCTGGTCACATTCATTCATAGAATCTTAAAGAAAATCTAAGTTTAAAAAAAGTCTGAAGACCTGAACACATCCTCAAGGCTACTCTAAGTAGATAAAAATCAATAAAACAAGATCTCCAATTACTGTACTCAAGTTTGTATTCATTTACAGTTAAAATGGTGCAATTCCATTCATGCCAGTTCATCTGTCACTACTTACACACACCCTGAATCTTTCTTATGACATAGTAAATTTAAGATCACACAAGTAGGAATTACAGAGGAACTCTGGGATTACAATCCCAGTACCATATTACTATAAACAAAATGTGTAATTTTTGATTTATACAATGGCTAAGGAGTATTGCCTATCTGTAGAGCCTGTTAGGGAAGGGGGTAGGTTTCCAAAATCCATTAGTATGTAAGGGGTAGGTGAGCAAGACATTACATATTGTTGGAAACAAGTTCAAGAAAGCATAGCAATTCCCCCTGGTTCTGCTGTAAATTGATACAACTGACAAGGAATGACTCAACTAATCCGCACATGAGTGTTGTACCAGAGCCATGCATCATGGAATAAAGAAAACTGCTCCTGAAACAAATGCCTCCAAGATACAGAGGAATACATCCAGAGCCTGGTATTTTTATTCCTTAACATTAACGCCTCATAGGGTAAAGCATTCCAAAAAGAAAAATGCAGAAACAGTCAACTGAATGTAATAGAGGCTAAAAGGTAGAATTCACCTACATCAGAGTCCGTTCAAATAACAACATGGATATGAAACAGCTGGGACATTTCCCTGCTTGTATAACAGGATCAGCCAGAGGCAATAAAGCATGCCTCAGACACATGTATCTAAGAGACTTAGCAGAAGTTTCCAAGTGGATTTTTGTCTCTTTTCTCATTGTTTTATTATGACTTATAAAGTAGAAAGACATTTTTCTTCCATAGGCCAGTGCTCATCTGATAAGCTACAGGGAATTAATGTTCAGTGAAAAGGACTCCACCATGTCAAAAAGCGTTTCCATGAGACCAGCAAGTTTATTCACAAAGGAGCCAATTCAAGAGCAGCAGTGAAAGTGCTAGCCATGCAAAACTTCTTTTGACAGACTGAGGCATAAGAGTTTGAGAATCTTTATCTCCAAAGACTGCAAAGAATAATGGTACTGTTCAGATTGGAAAGACCTATCTATACACAAGCTGATCTAGGAAAGTAATTACACACCAGGACATAGCAGGAGGGGGGAAAAAATTAAAACACAAGAACACCCTAGAAGTGGCATTAAAGGTCTTTTCCAACCAAAGACATTCTGTCATTCTCTGACATGTTAACACTCAACGTCTGAGTTTTGGAACAACTCGGGCAGTTTTCCCACCACTTTTGGGTTCAAATGAAAAGATGCTTGCTACTTTCACATCACTAGCCTATTTCTAAAAATCTTTCTCTGGGAACAAATTCTCTTTGGATGAGGATGCCACTTGTGGCATAAATTTTGGTACCTGAAACCATCTTTTTCAGGCACAGAGTCCTACAAGTGTGTACAATTCAAGTGGTTGGATTTTTAGCTCTAATATGGGTTTTGCCAGTAGAAATCCCTACTACAGAGATCACTTCCAATTTCTCTTTCAGTTTGTCTTCATAATCTAACTCTTCTTGTCTAAAAAGCTTCTGTTGAAAGATTAAAGAAGACATCTTTACCAAGGTAAAATTCTCAATGAATAATGGAGACCTCCTTGAATTACTTCCCAAGAACCATCCACATTCCCATTCTGTTCTCCCAGTGTAAAAAAATTCTGTTTAAATGATTAAATAATCCTGGTTTCTTTCCTGTGACAAAGATCTAGGCTTTGAAACTTCACAAAGATCCAAAGTAACTTTACCACTGTGTTGACATTTAGACTAGCAGCCAGCAGAATAAAAACAAAAACATTGATAGTACTAAAGTCAACTCTAAAAATAGCTAAGTGAAACAGTTCTACAAGTATACCTCAGAGATCAGGATTAATTGTAAATCTCAAGGAAGCTATTTCTTGTCAGAAGGTATCAACTGAGGCACAGAGAAAGTTCCAAATCTGCAGTCCTAGTACCTTAAGTTCCTAAATTATAATCAGAATTCCACCACAGTAAAACAACTGCCCCTTAACACAAAGTTTGCATAGTTCAGTGACGTGAACCAATGCATAAACAAGAGTGTAATCTGTCTCACTTAGGGGAGCTTCAATATATCTAAAAGAGCTCTCAGTGTAAGAATATATGAGATATCAATGCTAAAGAATCATTATTCTGAAGAGTCTCAGCAAGTACTAAGATATTTGGGACAGATATTGTTCATTCTACTATGTCTACTGCTAGAAATGTTTACTACCGCTCTTAGGGGAAGAGTAACTAGACTAGGACTAATGGCTGCCTCTTCCCTCTGTCAGCAGCAAATGAAGTAGTGTCAAAGTACAAGGCCATGGAAGCATCACACTATGAAAAGGTCCCTATACCTGCAGTGAAGTAGTCCTCAAAATATGAGAAATCGGCAAGAAAATCCACTAGAAAACTTATTACAGTCAATAGCATATGACAGTCATTATATAGCAGGGCACCACTGCATGAAGGTATTTAGACTTGTCAGAAATGAACAACTTGATCTACTGTTTGATGAGTTTGCACCTTTGATCCATCCTAACACAAAATACTGCCTTTTTCCATAGACATCCTCATGCAGTTTTAGTTGCATCTTTAGGTCCTGACAAACTTACACAATATGATTATCTCTTGCCAAATCAGGCAAAGGATACAAATACAAAAAACTAATATTGAGCAAGCATGAGGATGAAAGCTCTCTAGAAATACAAAGCATTGTTATAAACACTTGATGCTTTCTAAGAAAAATGATATAAAGGGGAAGTACCATATTCACACGTTTATTATGTGCCATGTCAAAAAGAAATCTACAGCTGCTTAAGTTATTTATTAAATGCCAGTGCTCATCTAAACAAAACCAAACCAAAGCCGAACATGCTATTCCTGTGTGGGATTTGTCATGTAAAAAAAAAAAAAAAGTACTGTAAAGATTCCACTGGATATTCCTATGTAGATCTTTCCCAAGAGAGCATGATAAGGTTTTCACAGGGCAACAGAACAACCTGTTAGGAAAATCCATAGTTCTTTCAGTTGCATTTGCTACTAAGAAAGGCATCCAAGCAGCTACCTAGTTCATTTTTAATATGTTTCAGAGGATCTTTTGGTGTGACATAAGTGTACTTGACATCACCAGAGCATTATCTGGTAATACATAACGAAGAGCTACCATTGCTCTTGCACAACTGCAAACTTCCTTAAGTTAATGTCAAAGGGCTCATTACAAACACTACAGCTAATACTTTATACTCTTTGATAATTTCAACCAGCACTTCACAGACTCAAAGTACAGATTTGAGATCAGAGTAATCTAAACTAAGTGTGCTCAGCTATCAATGTGAGAGGGATCTACCAGCTGCGATTTCTCTTCATGCTCCCACCTAGGAGTAATGCGAGCAGTCATAAAACTGCACATTGAAAAGTATGTTGGAATTAGTATCAATTCCCTAATCTGATGGAGAGTCTGTGGCAATATTATTGCTAGCACAAAAAATTATCACTATCAGAGTCATGTAAGAAAAGAGCAGCTACATTTTTCAATATGGGAAGAGCTTCAATTCACCTGAACTTGAAGAAACCTTAGCTTCATGAATACCATAAGCCAGCCAAATTCCGTACCAAAGTCTCAGAGACATTTCACCCAGCCCCTAATAGTGTTTCCATGCTGCTGCACAGTTACATTGTGCTGGCACCAGACTTTTTTTCAGGTGTGCAGAGTCCAGGATTAGACAGTTATTCTGTTTTGAAACTTAGTTTCATGGTTTGCTTCAGATTCCCCATTGTACTGTGCAGGAACAAGGGCAAACATATCACTAACACTTAAACAGGGAGAGGAGTGGCACTGCGATCATTCTGTACTGACTGTAGCATGAGAAAGAAAACCTAAGACTTCTATCTTCACTGGTTTTGGGTGTTCTTAGGTGTCAAGAGTGCTGTATTAGCTCTACTCTGTATATTCAGTCAATTCCTCAGCTATAGTTTTAAGTCAGCAAATAAGACTAGTAGTCGTATTTGCACAAATCCAGATTTTAATAAAAGTAGATGACTTAAACATAATTTCAGAAGTCTACAGGTACACCTTTAAGGTGAAAGAATCCACTTCATATACATTAATTTATTTGTATAAATTAGTTCTTTGATTTTGACTTAGTTATCTATCCAACTAAGTGAATCCGGAATCAAGCTCTTCTAGAATTTTGACTGTCATTTACAAAATATAATTAAAAAAAATTGAAGGAATACTTTTTATGTTAGTATTTATAGCTTGTAGTTTATGGAAGAATTCTTCCCCATGTGCTTAGCATGATAGCTGGATCTTTTAGTATATATTAGTATGCACCAGGACGATACACTCAGAAACTATATAATAGGAATTGAGCGTAGCTTTCATAATTACATAATACCAAGAAAAATTACACAATGATTACACTGGAAAATCAGCTCCTAAATTTATATTTAAATGAAAGCTTTCATTTCAATTCAAAGGTAAGTTGCCTGCACCAACAAAGAAAACATGTCCAAAACTAACATAATGAAGATTAAAACTAAGATGAAAATTAAGCATCTGTCTTTTAAATATTAGGGGGTTTGACATTCACATTACCAACATATACTGTATAAAGTGGTGTTTAGAATTTGAGAATAGTCTACTTAATCAAAGATAGCTGCAATAAAGTAGAACTGATTATCTTTTTGTAGACACAGAGTTTATCAGTATTTAATTCTTTCCGATCAAGACAAAACTATCGTATCTTCAAAAATGCTACTAAATGCTTTGGAGGGGGGATTGTGCTGTTAGCTACAGTGATCACTCCAAAACCAAAGTACAGTATGTTCCCAATAGGCTGAATAATTCAATCTTCCACCTTAACAATTCATCATTACCCAGTTATTTTGAGTATGACAGAAATGTCAAGGCCTGGAAGCTTTAACGCTAAGCGGGCACAAATGAACAAAAAGCAGCTGAATAAAAATAATACAGCACAAACAAAAATGTGAAACCCCTAGGGAAATCTATCAGAAGAGTTCTCAGAAACTACAGCGTGCATGCCAATCAGACTAAGCCAGATTCATATCAGGCAAAGAACGCAGTTTGCTCTTGACTGTATGCTGTACCAGGGAAGATACAGGAGGCAAATAAAAATAAGTAACAACATCAAACATCAGCAGACATGGAATCTAAGACTACAGTCAAAAGTTCATAGAAATCACTGTGCCTGAGCTGCTTATTGCCTGGCAATGATGTCATGGAGCTCTGAAGTGAAATGCAAACTATTCAGGTGCTTCAGTGCAAAGTCTGGCACCTTGCCTTAAATGACTGGTGGCTTTTTGATAAGCCATCAATATTGAAACAGGCATGGTTGAGATGCACACAGCTATTTTGCTCTCCGTGTTCTCCTTCTGGGCCAGCAACATCCCAAACACAGTTAGAATACAAGCCTTTAGGGATCCCAGTTACACTCTCCAAAAACTCTAAAGTACTGAGACCAAAGCTTTAAAACATAGATTCTACATACTAAGTTGTCTCTCCCTCTTTAGGTACCTAAATCTGTTTGATTTCCAAGGCAAGTTCATATACAATCCTGACAATCAGGTCTAAGGAATCCCAGTTCCTCAACCAGAGTCAAGGTTAATTGATATTTCAACTAACAACAGTCCAATTTGCTACTGTGATATTATTAAATTAGAGCTTGCTCTGACTAATTGCAGAATTTTACCTAATTAAAACTGAGTATTCTGGGCAACAATGATCTACAACTGAAGTTCACTCATGCTTCTATGTCATATTAAAGTTACTCTGACCACCAGAAGTACTGAGCCCTTTGCTTGCACAACTGTTTCTACATCCACATGATGACCCAAATAAAATTGTCGATTTAGATGAAAACCGTTCTGACTAAAAAACTATCATCTTTAGCTAGATCATTTAGTCAATCTATATCATTACACAGTTACATGAAGAATAGTACTAGCAGAAAAGGGGACACTGAAAGCAAAGTCATCCTCTAAAAAACATCAATTTTATATATATAAAACTTACACGGATTATAAAAATTACAATCAGCACTTTAGAATGTAAAAGGAAACAATGACAAGTAGCAACAGAAAATCAATTAAAATTAAGCCACATTCCTGTGAAAGTGAGGTTTCAAACATGATTAATATATCTATGCCTTCACCATGTGCTAAGAACATTTTTAGATATGTCATACTTAGGAGAAGACAATGAACATAAATTTACAAAAATACATGGCAGCACATCGTTGCTGCATACAAAGCATTGCAGAAACAATGGATACGAACACGTACTACCTGACTGAAACAAAAAACCCCTTTACGATATCAGAACAAAAAATATCACGCAATGAACCCCGTAATGTTACTGAAAAATGAGAAAATAAGAGGTGAAAAATGAAAATTGAACTGATAAAACTGAGGAGAACTGGGAAAGTAATGTCTCCTCATACAATAAGTACGGCAATAGTCACAGAAAAAAAACAATCAACCAAAACAAACAAAAAACATTATCCAAGCACCAGACTACGACAGTAAAAGATTGTGAAGCAGAAACCCAGAAAAGCAGGTATCTTATAAACAACCCTGAATATAAGCAGACCAGAGTATTCAAGTTCAGTGGTAGGAAGGAGAAGTGAAAGCAGATTATGAAGAGAAAGGAGAATGCTAAAAGAAAAGCATTTGGGCTTTATTGTTCAGACTGAAAACTGTTAACATGGTGGGACTTTTTGGACTTTTACACAAACTTCCACTCAGTATTAGTCAGCTCTGTTGTACTGTATGAGCAACACTAAAGACCTCCTTAGTAAATTAAAAACCTCCAATTTCCAGATTAGGGTTATACAAATAAGTGACACTACAAAAGGCAATGCGACACAACATTAAGCATTTTGACATTATTTGTAGCAAAAGTCTCTAATAAGAGTCTCAAGTAAGAGATTTTTATGTCTGCTATTGTTCTCAGGAATTTTTATAATGGATATGAACATACCATCCTTTCCAGACACAGCACAACAGAGACATCATTAACAATTCACTTCCATGTACCAAAGCAATTTTATATCAAGATTTTCAGCTAAAGGCAGTGTCTTTGTGGATAACATCCAGGAGATCCCATATGAGGGGCAACGTGGAGAACAGAAAATAATGCATGTTTGAGAAAACAAGGCATGAAAAGACCAGACTGACATAATTTTCAAACAGGAACAGGCATGGGTATTGTATTGTAATAGCTTAAAAACCACCAGACAAGCCCAAAATACATACCTTTGTATATTACATAAATGATAGTGCCTGTGTTAAGGGGAAGCCTTTCAACTCTGTTTGTTTATACTTTACTCAGTACAGAGCAGGCAATATACTACTGAACAACAAAAGCTTCCAGTGGATTATTGTATTAACATACTTGGACAATCACAGCAAGAGATTGCCTTACAAAAAGCTCATTGAGGAGAGATGAAGCTACCTTTCATCAGTGATGACAGAAACAAAAATGAAAACTTTACCACAAGGAAGATAATATTATGTCCTGTCCCCAGAACAGCTGCTCAAGTAAAGAATGCAGATGAAGATGTCAGGAGAAGTTCAAGGCCAGATTGAAAAGCAATTAGTACGATGAAAGACACGACACTACACGAAACCTCTTACCCTTTAACAAGACAACGATCCAGCAACGGCACATTGCTGGAAACATGATCTTTAATTGGGAAAAGAGCAAAGAAATTTGCTGCCACGCTGGGAATGAAAAAAAATTTTAAATTCAACCATGGAGATAGCTGAGAGGTAAAACCCCCAATTCATATGCATCCTTTGCACTGATCTGTACCACATCCAAACTGTCTTCTCTGAATTTTGCAACAGTCGACTGCTTTGATTACAGAAACTATTAGTAAAGCAAGTTTTGAACCCCACAAATAAAGTTCAGTACTAGAAAATACACACCCAAAACTCAGTAACAAAAAGTTGTATCAGTGGACCAAAATGCTTGCTAAAATTAATGCCATGCACCTCAAAAGAGATAATTAAGGCACTGAGACTATCTAAACATTGAGGACAGGCATAGACTAGAAGAGCACTTGAAACAGCAAAATAAGCAAGCTGAGGGGGAGCTGCAGCTGGTTCTGCAATTACAAGGTATTGTTCAAAAATGCACATCCAAATCAAAATCCCCCTGAACATTTTCACTCTCAGAGATGACTTACTCAGTAGTTGGAATGTCTGTATTTTATTATCTCTTATCAAAGAGATGCAAATAATTACTTAAAAGAACAAGAGGAGGTAAAGTGAAAAACCAGAATGTAGGGAAGTATTAATATAATATCTTTGGATTATTTCCTAAGGACTATCAAACTAATCTCTCAAGTTTCCTCTTCTGAAAGCCCAGATCTGTACAGCATGCTCCCACAGCTCAGCCAGCCTGTTGTAACTGCTCACACCTTAGAGTAAACATAAATTCACTGAATGATGGGTGTTATTAATGCTAACACTCAGGGAACCTTGCAAAATCAACTGCAGGAGAAAAAGAAAATTAAGTAGAACTCAGTGTTGGTGAGGGCCATATTAGAAACTCAGGAAGCATCCTAGTCTACATATATTCTTTTAGAAGTATAGTACCTATTTTTATCTTGACTGTACCCTTCAAGTAGCAAAAAGTAAAACAAAACCAACCAAAAACTACTACAGAAAGAAAATAAAATGGAGTGATGGGAAAGGGCTGAAAGAGCTCTGTGTAAGCAGGATGGTCAGCAGTATTTCACAGCAATGTTTTAGGAAATACCTGAGTAGATAAACAGCCCTCTCAATATCACTGAGTTCTTCATCAACTGTCAATCTTTCTATTTCTTCTGGTGTCTGTCAAGTGTAAAACAGAGACTGTGAGTTTACAACGCCTTACTATTTCATCAATTTAATCTTCTTAAAACAACCCCTACCTCCCCACATACCCAGGGACAGTCCCATGATTGATTTGAATTTAATCCTAGAAATCTCTAGTTAACATTTCAGGTTCAATCAAATTAATCTCTCACCAGGAAGAGATGTAATAAGGTACAGTTCCATGACAGGCTCTGTAGATAACAATTCAAGTATAAACAAGTATAAATTAAAGACCTAAGTTAGCCCTTTTTTTTCCCAACAAAATAGTCTTATCATGAAAATCTGTGCCATAAAGAATATAAAACCATTTATTCCAAAATGACTGAAAATTATTTTTTGAACACTGGTGGTGTAAAAAACAAACTGCTACTCAGTTATCTGTGCATAAATAAACCAGACACAAATTAAGACGGATTTTCAAGCACCGTTCGATGTTGCAGCATATACCTTCAGGCTCCTGCGTACTGGCCTTTCTATAATAGTTAGTTCTTGCAGGTCTTCTATGTAGCCAAACAAATTGCTCTGACTAAAATCCATTTTGGAGAAGAGGATGATTGGACGCATGTACCACCTAACGCCTTTGG
>VZRI01007446.1:0-49342 GCA_013397515.1 Upupa epops | reverse complement strand
CCCCCTACCCCTTTGGCCCCCCGCCGCTTTCGCCAACCCGCTCACATCGCACTGGCGGAGGCAAGACCGGCTCCAAGCAAACCCCTGCGAGCGCGCCCGCCCGCCGTCAGACCTGCCGGGGCGCGCACACTGCGGCAGCGCCCGCCCCCGCCGGAGCTCCACCGGCCAAACTTTATGCCAGGAGTGTGGGGTTGCGGGACGGCTCCTCACTGGCAGGGTAGCCACCGCCGCGGTGCAACGGCGCTGCTGGAGCCCTCCCACCGCGGGAGGCGGGACGGTGGTTGCGGTGCGGTGACGCTGCCCGCCCCCGGCCCTCTCCGGCGACGCAGCCCTCTAGGCGCGCCCGCCCGGCGCGGGGGCGAGCACCGCAGCAGCCGGGATATGCTGGGATAGAGCGAGAGGGGGAGCCTCTGCAGCGGGGCAGCCCTAGCCCTGCCGAGCCGGTCGCCCGGGCAACGCGGAACTACCGCGGCCTAAACGGAGCCTTATTAGGAACAGCTGAGGGAGCGGAGGCTGTTTAGCCTGTAGAAAGGAGGCTGAAGAGCGACCTTGTCACTCTCCGCAGCTACCTGCAAAGAAGTTGCAGAGAAGTGAGAGTTGGTCGCACAAGTAACAAGTGATGGGACAAGAGGAAATGGCCTCAGGTTGTGCCAGGAAAAGTTTAGGTTGGACATTAGGAAAATAAATTCTTTCAGGTAGTTGTAGACAGCAGTTAAGGTCTCCCCTGAGCCTCCTTCAGACAAAACAGCTCCTGTTCCTTCAGCCATTCCTCACTCCAGATCCTTCACCAACCTTGTTGCCCTTCTCTGCAGGACCCATTCCAGCAGCTTAATGTCTGTCTTGTATTGAGGTGCCCAAAAGGAGTGGCCTCACCAGTGTCAAGCACAGAAAGACAATCAATACCCCAAGTCACATAGATATAAAGCTCAAGGACATGATTTAGTGGTGGGCTTGGTACAGTCAGGTTAACAGCTGGACTAGATGATTTTGAAGGGCTTTTCATACATAAACAATTCTGTATTTTCCCCAATGAATGCTTTTATATTAATCTAAAGAAAAAAACCAACCTAAAAATACAAGCCAAACAAAAAAAACCCCAAAACCCCAAACCAAAACCCCCAAACCAAAACTCAAGAAAAAACTTGTATATTCTTGGCAATGGGTTGTGAATCTTACACCAAAAGCATCACTTCCAGTTTTCAAAACTTTTTATGGTTTATCTTCACAGTCCTTTCCCTGGCTGAGGGAAAAACCACATAGCTTCCACAGCAGCGCAGGTTTCAGTACAGATATTCTTCCTGGCACATGCATTTAGGCCTTAGATGCTGTAGCATTTGTCATTCTGGATCACAAATCTGGAGTATATTGGGGTAAAAATAAAGATGTCATTTTTACTTCTGACTGGTGGAGAAACAAGCATGTCAAATGCTGTCTTTTTAAAAATGCAGTAAGAAAAAGAACTTCACTTTAAAAATGGAGGTCAAAAAAACAACTAGCACAGGACCACGATCAACACACGTTGTAAGAAGCATTTACTGAGCTAAGTAATTCTACAAGCCTCAAGACAGTGGCCTTTGCAGTGATTGCACAGAGTTCAAACAAACAATCAAACCAGAAGTGAAAAAACACCAAGTAAATATTTTACAAGGGCTTATCTGAGTGGGTGCAACATTTCACCATTACAGTGAATGCCTGCACAATTCAGTAAATCTTGCTGATAAAGTATAAAAACAATTCCAGAAATTGTAAGGATTAGATAATGTTATGTCTCATATTACCCAGAATTAGATCAGCTTTAATTTTATTACTGGTATGTACCTCAGATTTTATTTAGCAAACAGCAAACATGGTCCTTTAGCTAGTCCTGTGTACCAGTTAAGCCAAATCCTATGCTAAGCTAAACCAATAAAAAAATTAAAGTAACTGCATTAATTTAGAATGCACAACAGAATTACTAGCAGAAAAAAAATAGTACAAGGTACATGTAAATAAACTGTAAATAAACTGTTATGTAATAGAAAACTAAAGCCATTTGGAGTTTAAGGCAGGATGACAAATTAAAATAAAAAACACTACTGTGAACATCTCCTTTGCAGTACCCTTTTAACCAGGGAACATCATTAGACAGCAAATATAATAGCTATAACTGAACCTAAGGCATCTCATAGTAGTTAACTAGGTAGCTGCACAATGATAGAAAAAGGCTTTATAAAACCTCCTCTTCTCAAATTCAGAATCACAGCACACAGGCTTCCACCAGCAATGAAAATTAAGAAGACACACTGAAATCCCAATATCAATTAGTTAGAAGAATCATTTGCAAGTTCTTTCACAGCCAGTTTATGGTTATTTCACCTTTCAAGTAGTTCTTGTGAATCTTGCCAAAGACAATTTCTTCTGTGTGCCTCAAATTAGGAATTCACTGGAGCTTTTGAATCAGGTATTTCATAGGCCAGTTTTAAAGACTGAAGAACATGGACTTTAGACCTATGAGTATGTTGATATATCATGTTTTACATATATTTTATAAGCCACTACAGAAGAATATTTAATAAACATGTAACCGGCTCCCTTAATGCCTCTAAAAATCTGTGCTTACTACTCAGTCCAGGAAACACTATGCAGGCATAACTCCCATTAAATCTTAAAGACAGTGGATGTAAAAGAGACTTACAAATATCCTGGAAATGTAAAAAGCAGAATAAAAATAGGAATGTGTATTCTCCATAAACTGAGTAGTGAAGTACTAGAATAAAGAACACAGAAAGAATTAAGTTGCCCACGTTCAATGTAAATTTAACGCATATCTTTGCCAGATAGAAAGAACACTTTGCCTATTTTGTTCCAAAACCAAACATATAAAAATTAACCCCCCCAATAGTAAATCTGCAGGCATATTCACCTCAAGGGATCTGTCGTTCTCACCTGTGTTGAAAAGAAATCACACATGACTATCCGCTGTTGCCACTTTCAGCTCCTCCCTTTTCCACTATGCTCTTCTCCCCAACAAAGCTCTACATTCAGCTTCCTTCTTGCCTTATAATAGCTATCGTAATAGAGTGAAGAGCTATTTCATACTGGAATTTTGTGAATTCCAGAGTGAATTGGAATATCCATTTTAATACAGGAGCCCTATAAGACCATAATGCCATTACAGGGCTGATTCTAAATGTGCTTCGTTGATGGAAACAGCTGCAGAGTGCCTGAGAAAATGGCATTGATACCTAGTGGAAAAAGAGGAGAGTGTTATTCCTGCCTTCTAAAGCAATAAACTCTAAATGCAATACAGGTGAATATAAGACAGATGGGTGTGCTTTGTACCTGAAGAATCCTTCAGGTAGCTGGACACAACCTAAGCAGCCTTGGATGAAGGGACTTGTCATGTTGCATAGTCCTTGTTTGTTACCCAGCAGCTAGGAGTCTGCCTTCTGGAAATTGCTCTGAAAAGGTTGCAATGCTTACTTTATTTGTTATATGTTCCCAAAGAATTAGCCTGTAAATAAATTATTCAAAGAGGAGTCAGAAATTTAGGAAGTCTCATCATATATTGCAATGAAATATGAACAAATTGATGAAACATGAACAAATTGATTTGGAGGATATAAAAACAAATGCCAAGAAATACCTTCAGGAAATATGCATGCACTCCAGATTAAAAGACAAAATTTCTTATGCAATGGTCAAACAAAACAAGAGGAATATTTATTTTGGATCCATCTGAAAGTAAGGTTTTCCTTCTGGGGTGGTTTTTATGTTGTTGGTTTTTTTTAAATTTAGATTAATGAAGAGTTTCTGTAAAGATCAAAATTCAATTAAACATCTTGTGCTTCGTTTTGCCTTGTTTTTGTTAATTTAATACTCCACAAAAAATAAGCACCATTCATAATGTACACTACTGAGGATTTTGCACTGCATGACAGTTCTGCTCAAGACTCAGCATCTAATCTGTGCAGAAGTGCGGTCCCCTCTGTCACCAACACTATCACTGTTGGTCAGCGTTTTAAAATGTATTTCATTACACTTCATCAAACCCCTTAAAATAATGCAGCTTTAATGCCTTAGTCTTACAAACAAGAGGATATATTCCATTTGTACGCCAAATGTGTATGTCTCCACAAAGAGTAGTTCTTCTGAAAAACGCCGTGTTGAGGCAAGAATATTAATCTGAAAGAAACATGAACAAAAATGTAGGTCTGCATAAGAACAAAGCTTTGAACATAGCATACACAAACCTCAGTAGGAAAAAATGTGATTTAGCATATTTTCCAGTTTGTTGCTAAGAAACTGTTGCTTCATTTTCCTATTGTCATTTGCAGAAAATTTCTGATTGTTCTTTTGCCACTTCAGTCAGCTTGCTGTAGCAGCTATAGAATTAAAAACAGTATAAAGGAAAAACACTAGAATGTATTCAGGCTTTCATGATCTGCAAACTGGTTTCCCATATTCTCTCCTGTAAATCACTACCTTCCAATGAAATATTAAAAAAATTAAATAAAAACTTTACAGCAAAAAGTTTTTATTTTGTTTTTATGTACTATAGAAGATTTGTAAGATTGCAATCAGTTCATTCTTCATGTGTTTCTGTAAGAACAACTAATATTTCTCTTCCTACAGTGTCCAATCTGCTACCCTTTCTCCAAAAGTAAGTAATAGGAATAACAACATAGCAAATAAAAAGTGCCTTTTTTTACTCTTATCTTCCAGCTATTTGTAGGATTTTGGCTCTGAGAATAGGACCTAATAGCAAACTACTTTATAAAGCTTAAGTGAATTACTTTCTATCATAAAAAATACCCCTTTTTTTAACCAGGTTTATTATTTTTTTCAAATATCTGCATAAAGCAGAATTTATTTACATTTTAGAAATGAGAACAAAACTCATGGCAAAAGTCTCAGTGGCATTAGTATTTCAGTAAGGAAGTCTATACTATATTCTACCAGCAATCCTCTCAATCCTTTCCAATGAGGAAAGAAAGGGAAACATCTGTGGAACTAGTAACAGATTAAATAGTTTCAAGCATGGTGCATGAACTGGAACTCACTCTTTCACACAGTGAAACCTCCAGCATGGTCTTCAAGGCCAGCCTGCGCACTCCCACACAGTTCCCTGGTTCACTGCTGGTCTAGACACCTCCCTGGTGGCAGTATGGACACAAGCACCCTAACTTGGGAGCTTAGGAGACCATACCAGGACAGAAATGGTCAAGCCACTCCAGTCTGCTTCAGAGCCAAAGACCACCCCCTGTAATATTCATCACGTAGAGGTAACTGAAGAGTCCAGTTCCTCACTATGACAACCACAAACACTGTCTGGCACTCACATGTCAAACTTCATATTAAAACTAAGAACTTTTTACCTTCAAGTAGTCTTTATTCATTGGTTGCCATAGAAACTTCAGATTTCTTACCTAAAATTACTGCTGGCCAGTTTACTGAGTTTACTGAGTTTCCTCTCAGTAAACTGACTCAGTGCTGTCCTTTAAATTACTCTTCCTTTCCTGGTATTTACAGACTGCAGTAATATCTGTTTTCTTCTTCAATGGGCACTCACTCTGTCCATTCTTCCTTTGATCCCACTGTGTGCATTCCTGAATCCAGTTCTAGAATTCAGCTCCTGTGTCTAGTTCCCATCTGCTGCTGAGTCCAGTCTGGGACTTGCCCAGCATTTGCCCACATGATCTATGGTGATGGTGTTGTGATGGCCATCAGGGGGTTTGGCTCCAGTATTGGTTTTGTGTATGTTTGTGTATATATAATGTCATTATTATTTTCATTAAAGGAATTTTCTTTCAATCCATAAATCTTTGTCCCTCATTCCCCTAAGGGAAAGGGATTCATAGATAAGATCTGTCATTCATCTATAGACTGGCCAAGCCCTATTTACAGCCCTCATGGCATCTGCTGCAGTTTGCTTTTACCTTTCTTGAATTAAGGTGTTCAGAAATAGAACCGAAAATAAAAAATTCAGGGAAGTAATACCTCCTGTGTTCGCAGGACCCCTTCATTCTGACTGATTCATAATTCCTCCCCGTATTAGTATCTGTGTCATCAGCACATTTAATACTGTATCACAGGTATTAATGAAATAAGATTCAAAAATAAGGCTTCATGAAACATCTTGTGTAAACTCCATATACCTAATAGTATCTATGGCATGTGACTGCATTTGCAACTATTGCAAATGCTTTTCTCAACCTAAAAGGTAGGTGTCTGTGCTATTCTTCAACACAGAAAAATCTTCACCTTGATATACCTGTACTTGCTATTGTAGCCAGAGTTAAATGTGTCTAGAGTTTATGTTGTTCTGGCTTTGTGCATGTACTAGCTGAAGAAGCAGCAGTGCTACATCTTTGACAAAGCATACGATATGCCAAAAAATGCTTCACAGAGCACTCACCTGCAAACTCATCTGCAAAGTTAGAAGAAAGAACAAAGAGAGGAAGAAAGGGGAAAAAAGCAAGTGGCAGAGGCAAAGGGGAGTGTGTTTTCAAATGCTGTGTAACAACAGAGAACTAAGTATTGGAGAAACCTAAGGCAAATGTTCCAGAATGCTGCAGGATACAACCAGAATAATACAGCACTCTCCTCTAGTTAGAACTCATCTCCCTATTACTTTTATAGTGCTATGTCCTAGTATCTTTTCAGTCCTAGAACAATATTCCAGAATTTCTGAATATGAGGGCACAGGCCTTGAACCAAGATGATACCTTCCTACTTCAGGACCTTATCTGGCATGCCAGAAAAGACACAAGAGCAAATTCTACAGCCTGCAAAGCACAGTAAACATCAAATACCTCACAGGTCAGAGGCTGCATGTTTTTCATGTGCAAAATGCACAATATTAATACAAGTCACAGTATGGTGACATTCTTTTGTTAGCAGTAATAGCTATTAAAATCGGTAATTAAGCAAATACTAATCTTTCTGCATGAGACAAAAACAAAAGAGGAAGAAGCCCAAGAATTTGTGTATTATATGACAGTTGCTCACATGCAGATTCAACTGTTCCTGGCACTGAATTCAGCTACCTGCATAACAAAATTAAAGGCATTGGTTAAAAAGATCTCTGGCTTGACCTGCCATATGAGAAGTCTTTTGTATCTTACAAAATACCAAGACTAGAATTGAAATGATGTAAAATATTTAGCATCTAAGACTGCATAGTGGGGACCAAACCACAGTCCCAAGGCTACCACTCCAGAGGACTGTAAGTTTAGAGCTGGGAAGGACAGAAGAATACCTGGTCAGCTAACTTCTGTAATAAAGATGTCAATTTCTCTTGGGCTCTCAGACATACTGGCTTAAATAATTTGGAAATTATTCACAAAATATGTATGTACTGACAAGAGTTATGCAAGCAGACAAATGGCATGACTATGATTCATTCATACTATTATCTACAATTCCCCATTTCCTGATATTTAAATAACTGTTGATCTAAAGAAGTCAAAGGGGGAGCACAGGGCAAGAAAAGCTTGCTTGCGTTTCATTTGTCATTGGCATTCTAAGAGCTTGTTTTGCACTGTCAGTAATGAAGTTGTATTCAACAGCAGTGTAGCAGCTGATTGTCTGGTACTTCACAAATGTAAACTTCTTGTTGACAAAGCCATGTCACAACACACTAGAGCTCTGTCACTCTCAGGTTACAAAAGCTCTACAAGATTAATGTTACTCTAAGCAAATGTTTAGCTCCTTTGTTTATCTCTTTTCAAAGCAATTCAGAAAATTATGTGCTTCTTTTACAACCAGTTGATAACATGGCAGTGACTACCTGCCACCTCTGTGTAGGCAAGATCCTTCTGTATCTCCATGAGCATTACAAAGAGGCACGTGCCTTCTTTCAAATTAGAATTTAGGGTCAGTAATTTCAGTCTTGGAGTCTATAAATAGTATATAGAGCTCCGCACCGATCAAGAAAATTCAGCTGCATCCACAAATGGATTTTTGAGGAAAAAGTCGTAATCCTCCTATGACGTATAAAAATATGCCCATAACTATGTTAAAAAGCATAATTCGATATAGTTTGAAAATTCTTTTTATTTATTAATTTTTTCAGGGCAGAGCTGCAAACTCTGAAACTATGCAAAATCAGATTAATACCTAAGAACCTCCATGTTTTGGTTTCTTTTACTTTTTATTAGTGATCAGCATTAAGTTAGCCACACCAGAATTTGAGAGTACTCAGTATCTTTTGCTTCTGCGAATTTGTTTTTGCTGATACCCAGTAAAAAAAAAAAGAGATAAAATGCGTAAACTAGCAAACTTGTCAATTAAAATTTTAATCTACACAACCTGGAAGGAGCTATTCTTTTAATAAAGGGATGCATAAAGTCTGCTGACACCCCTCATTAAGCTTCATCATGACGATGGAGTCACAGCTATCTATCAGCAAGCTACCACTGCCGGGTATCTCCATCTCTAATCCAGCAGTACATAAATAAGGTTTGCTTGTTGCAGTGTTAAAGCAAAATCCTGCTTGCTGAACTCTGACTCCCACTGATTCCAACTAATTTCTAACAGAACATAAGGACAAAGAGTCAAATGCTTGTTAGCTCTACTAACATGAGGATACCAATTAGAAGCAGCTCCTCATGTTTCACATTGGTAGGTCATTAACAATGGCTCCCTGGAACTGAAATTGTCCTTGAAACATTTCATATGCTTATTTCTGCCCTCAGCATTAACACGTTAAAAAACCAAAGCAACAAAACAACTCCCCCAATTTTCCTTCTCAGAGCTAAGAAGCTACTGTCCTGGTCTTTATCACCTAGAAACCTATTTTTTCCTCTTTTCTTCATGTCTCATAGCAAAAGTAGGTGTTCAGAGCATCTGCCAGTCTTTTAGCAGAAATAAACATCTTCCATTATCGTAGTATCTAATTTATGACACCTTCTTCCTACACCAAGATCAAACTGCAAAGAGCACTTGATCACACAGGAGGAAAACAAAACTGTGCTGTAACCTCAGCCATGTGCTGGCTCCTATAGTCATTTGCAACTTCTCACCAAATTGCACTACTTTGCCCACAGTACTCTTATAAACAGGGAATAAAAAAGAACATATTAACACATAAACAACAATGAATAAACAAGCTTTTCACTCACTTAGCAATGCTGATGCCATTCAACCTAAGCTGCCTGTTTAAAATTGAAATTTAAGAGACCTTCAATACATTCTTTCTTGAATGAGATGTATTATGTACACAACAATACACAAACGATTTATAGATGCGGGTTATATTCTGAAAGTTTTCAGTTGCAGGAAGGGAAATAAATTTTCCTATTCTTTCTGTCAGGGCTGCAGCAGCTCTGTCCCAACTGTGCTGTAGTATTATTTACACAAACAGCACCATAGCTACGCATGTACTTGTGAAAAGAAAGGGCAGCTCCTGACACCTCACAACAAGAAAGATACTGACATGCTGGAGCAGGTCCAAAGAAGGGCAACAATATGGTGAAGGGTCTGGAAAACAAATCTTGTGAGAAGTGGCTGAGGAAACTGGGGTTATTTGCTCTGAAGGCGGCTCAGGGGAGACCTTAACTGTCTACAACTACCTAAAAGTAGTTGCAGGTGAGGTGGGTATTTGTCTCTTCTCACAAGTAACAAGTTATAGGACAAGAGGAAATTGCTTCAAGCACCAGGGTAAGTTCGGGTTAGACATTAGGAAAAACTTTATTCAAAGAGTCATCAGGCTGGAACAGGCTGCCCAGGTTGGGCACTGAATCACAGTCCCTGGCTGCCTTTATAAGTCATGTAGGTGTGGTGCTTAAGGACATGGTGGGTTTGGCACTGATGTTAATGGCTGGACTCGATGATCTTGAAGACCTTTTCTAACATAAACAATTCTGTGGTTAGAAAAAACGCGGGTCCCCTTCCACGGTGGAGAAGTAACTGTCGTGGTCAGCATTGCTTGTCCATGGGACTGCAGGCCACGGTTACCCTGCAGTTTGCTGTGTCTATCAAGGCAGACTTCACCAAAAGTTCTGTTGCCACTGACACTGCCCAGCAGATGCCTCTCCCCAGTGACCCCAACACTGGAGGGAAGGCGGTGTCGCCCCACTCCCGCACGCCCAGCTACCTACTGCCGAGCAAAGTGGGCTCACGCTGCCGGGCAGCGTCTAACACCTGCCCACGATGCCTTCCCGGCCCAGGTCCCAGATCCTGGTGCAGTGACGCACGCGCACGCCACCGTCTCCCGCTGCCCCGGCAGCACCCTCGGGCTCCGCGCCAGTGGGCGCCCGCCAGTGACGTCACGCGGCCATGGCGGCGCCCGTGAGTGCACGCGGCGACTGTTAACGGCGTTAGCCGCGACTGCTCCGTTCTGCCCTGCGCGGGCGGTAAGTGCTAAGGGAGCGGGGCGCGAGATATGACGGAGCTGTGGGGAGCCACTCGAACCACGGCTTCGATCTAGTGTGGCCTCTTGGTCCTCGTGCGACAGGTCGCGGGAGGTCCGGTGTGTGGTGGCGGAAGCTGGGCCTAGTCTGGCCTTTGCCAGTGGTTTCCCGGGCCAAACGAGGGGCTCTGGGATTTTCTGCTGCTGTTACGGTTTTAACCACAGAGCTGTTCCAGGATTGGGGTTATAGGCCTGGCCAGCCGTAGTTTCTTTATTTAAGTTAAACTGGGGTTATTTACTGATAGGCCATCTTTATGAGTAATTTTTTTAATTAAAAAATTAGAAGAATTATGCACTGTGTTAATTTCCCTTTGTCATCCGTTTAGTTCTCGTTGTTCTTTGATTTGATGTCCTGTTTTCTCGCCCCGCAGGCTTTTTAGGTAAAAATGAAGGCCAGAAAAGGAGGGAGACATAAGTCTTCCTTTAAATCGAAACGAAAGGGCATCGAAGTGATAGGGAAATGGAAAACAGTACAAATCGACCCCAATCTGTTTGCCGATGAGGACTTCAAAGATATTGTGTGCTTGGAGGAACTTACTGAATACAAATTAGTGAGTTCCTCCCAAGTGGGAAAGAGAAAGGCTGAAAATGTGTTGGAAGAAGTAAGTGAGGAGGAGGAAGCACGGGTTGTCCGTCCCAAAAAGAAGAAGAAAACCAAAGATTTTAAAAGCAAAATAGATGAAAGCATTGGTCCGGCTGCAGAAGAAATTGATATGCCAAATGATGAAAAGGAGAAGTGTAACAAGGTAATAAAAGCAGCAAAACATGAGGACCGTGGACATGTGACTGAGACCCCTTCAAGCACAAAAGATGTTCCAAAGAAAAAGAAGTTAGCTAAAAACAAGGCTTCTCAAGCTGAGGAAACTCTTGCATCAGTACCTACATCTAAAAAAGTGAAAAACTGGACACGAGAAGTTTTATCTGCTTCGACTGACCACAAAGCTGATGTGTCTGCATGGAAAGACCTGTTTGTACCTGAACCAGTGCTGCAGGCTTTGAGCTACTTGGGGTTTAGTGCTCCAACTCCTATTCAGGCCTTAGCCTTGCCTTCTGCTATCCGGGATAATATGGATGTTCTTGGCGCTGCAGAAACAGGTACAAATTTGTTAGAGCAGTGCCATGTACTGGGATCTTTCCATCTCCTCTCTATAAATGCAGGTGATAGTGGTGAGTTTTTATATGCAGCAAAAGAAACATATATGTAGAAGAAGAGCTGGTAGCTTTCATATAGTAGTAATGAGTTGATGTGAAGAATTAAAACTTCATAATTTACAGACACAGGACCTTCCATCTCTGCAAAGTACAATATGCAAAGCTTTGACATCTCAGTGGGTTTTTATGCTTTTGCAGGGTCTTTTTGTCAGTCATTTCTCATATTGTTTCCTGTTCTGGGAACCTTAAGGGAAAATACTGCAAGGGTCAAATTAATGAAATAACAGGGTTGTTTTCCCAAGAGCCAGACTGCTGTGGCTAACTGCTGTGGCTGTCCTCATGCCAAAGCAAAGCGTAGAACTAGCTTCCTCTGAAGATGATCCAGTATTAGCTTGAAGTAGTAAATAGGTACTGGGCACAGTGTTAAGTGTGAATATAGCATAGGACTTTATTGTAGCGAAACAGGCCCACCCCATGCTCTTTCTGTGCTTGGCCCTTCTTGCTGCATTTGTATTTGACATGAGTATTACTACATGGATCACATGAGAGGTGCTGTGACTTGCCCAGCTTAGGATCAGCTCATGCCTTTTTCTTGGAGCATTGCTAGCCTTTGTGAAATCTTAATAGGTCTTTTTTTCTTAAAGCTGTAAAGTCTCAGAGCATCTAATTTTTTTGCAACACATACCTCTGAAGTTTCACCTTCTTTAGCAATACATTTTTTTTTTCCTCCAAAAGCCCTAAAAATAGAAAGCACAGTTGGAGGCTGCCTTGGCTTAAAGGCTTCCTTTGCGTTCTTTTCATCTGTTCCAGTTGTCTTATCTCTATACTTGTCTTGTAAAGCCATATATTGCTCTCGAGCATGAAGATACAGGAACTAATAAGATATGCCGTCATTTGCATTTTTATTTTAATTAGAAGCTAGACTGGTTCTTTTGGCTTTAGTAAGATTAGAAAGTCCCTCGGGGTATTTTTTGAAAATGGAACGGAAAATTTGAACGGGGTGTCTTGTGCGGCAAAAAAATGCCATTTTGCCAGTGCTGGAGAGCACAACCCTCTTTAGCTGCAGAATGGAAAGCACAGTTGGTGGCAGGTTGTCTTGTTGCTGTCTAATTTTGTGTTACCCTAAGGCAGTAGGACAGTGTTTTGCTCATTAATTTTATTCTTTCATGAGAGAGCAACAGATTTTCTTGATAGAGCCCCGTGGGTCACTGACATTCCTATAGAAACCTCAGAGAAGATGTGGAAGATCTGTCAGGAAGTGCAGCTGCAAGAGGCTGAAACTCTCCAGTTCTTTTTATTAAATCCTACAGCTTCCTTTGCTAATAAGTCTGAAGGAAGAAAGTGACAGGTGGAAGAACTATTTGCCTTCATTTTGGTAGCTACATAAGGGAGAAGAGCAAGATTTTGATACAGCCGTAGGTCTGTGTGGAGATCAGATGCAGAGAATTTCAAGGCGTTTTGTTTTTGCAGTGAATCTACTCAGTTCTGTTACCTTGTAGAACTAGTAAAGTTTTTGGCTAAGGAACAGAATTTTATCTCTGTAAAAATCTTAGAATCTAAAACCATTGCAAAGACCAGGTCTTAGCTTGAACTGTAGCATCTGGGGCTACCAAGATAAACAGGTAAAATTGTGTGTTACTGGATGCAGCAAACATGGGTTTGTGATATGAACAAATGATGCTCTGGGAGCTGAGCTGAGCTGAGATTTACAGAGGACTACTTCCCAGAATGGCCCATTACAGATCTGGTGTAACAGTGTTTTGTGCTCTGAATGCTGCTTTTGAGATCAATTAACTGATATTCATGAGAAGCTTAACTGGGATAGCTGTGCTTAGAAACTTCTCCTAACATCTTTGTTAGTAAAGAGAACAATGACTGCAGTGTGACTTGGTTTGGTACTGCAAACTCCTGAAAGTCAGGAGTGGCTATAATTTGTGTGTTTTGATTATAAATATGTGACTTAATGATAGATCAGAAAATGAGATGGTGAAGGATTTCTAAGTACAGTTTCCTAAAAAGTTGTAAATACAGTACTGTAAATTTAAGATGTGTATCTTGAGGTGCATTCCAGTTTGTCCTTGGCCTTGTTTGCCTTTATTTGGAGAACATTGGTCAGAATTGTCAATTAGGGCATGGTATTCTTATAGGCATACAGTTCTTCAAAAATATGTTGGCTGCATCTGTAGTTTTTAAAAAGCACTTTCAGAACAAATTAGTCTGCCTGACATGCTAGATACGGGAAGAATACCTGTTCCCCAGGAAGTGTGCTATTGGTGTTCTCAAGGAGAAGTTTAAGGGAAACAGTAGAAAAGATGCTATTGCTGTAAGTTTCTGGTCTTCTAAAGATCGATAGTTTGTGTCTGTCAGGACCGTACGTTTTTAAGAACAGTGTTTGATCTGCTGTTTCTTTCCTCATCTTTTCAAACAAATGACTTGTCAGTCTGTTTTCTTGTTTGTTTTTTTTAGGAAGCGGCAAAACGCTTGCATTTGCAATTCCAATGATTCACTCTGTGCTGCAGTGGCAAAAATCAAATAGAAATGACACTGTTTCTAAAGGTTCCCATCAGCACCATGATGAAACAAGACAGGAAAGTGAGGATGAAGCAGAAAATCTAACCCATCAGCAGGTTCAAGATAGCGGAGATGAAGATGATGGATCTTTCACAAGAGGCTGCACGAAGGTGCTGGAAAATGTTGCATTTGATTCTGGTGCCAAGGCACATACTAATGGCTCCCATAAAAAGAAACCTCTTTTAGGACTAGTCCTTACTCCCACAAGAGAATTAGCTGTACAAGTAAAACACCACATTGATGCAGTTGCAAAGTTTACAGGTATGTAAACCCCACAGGCCATGTCCCAGATTACACTAGGTTTGGGTCCTGGCATTGTTCTTGAGCCAGAATGTGTGCCACAGTGTGACATGGTTTACAGTGTGTTTGATACAGTTAGGTTAATGGCTGGACCTGATAATTTCGAAGTTTTTTTTCCGACAAAAACAGTTTTATGATTCTGTGACTCTGTCTACACATATTTATATCACTTTGATCTACCTGCCAATAAAAGAAATGTGACCATGAATTTTAAGGGTAAAAGGCATTGCAGGATTGCCTTGATGTATCTTCTGCAGCATTCAGGCCACGCCATACTGCTGAGTGGCCTGCCTGGTAAAAGCGATGACATCCTGTTCCTTTTGCTCCAAGCCAGAGGTCAGCACGTCTGTTAAATAAATTAATGTGGATGGGAAACTTCAAAGTGGAGAGAATTAGGAAACAACTCTCTATTTCTCCAGTAAATGCTTATCTATTGAATAGGATATGTAGTGCAGTGAACTGCATTAAAGCACATCTTCCTTTGGTCTCTGTACATCCTGCTGTGCTCATCAGCCTACAGCTGATTACAAGGCTAATTTTAACTCATAGCATGAAATAATCAATTTGTGTCAGTATAGTTCTGATATTGACAGCACTGTTTCTGTGTAAGAGAATCTGCTCCCCAAGTGACACTTAGTTGCTGCAGCAGAAATAAAAATGCTTTGTGGGTTTTCTTGTCTTAAACTCGCTTGGAAAAAAATTTTCACCTGGAAGCATAGGGACCCACAAATTATGTGGAAGAGAGATCAATAGTAGCTTGGGTACTGGAGGAATCTTGCAAAGTAGCATTGGCATGGTCAGGGGCCAGTGTATTTGAAGAAGAGTGAAGTGACTGCCTCAGTTAATTGCTTAGGACTAACCTAGAGTCTGCACTATTGTGCAGTACAAGGTATCGTTAACTGGGCGTGAGCATTCTTGTTTGGATTATTACATAGCAAATATATAGTAGCAAAACAGGCATTGCTCAGTGTTAATTTTGGAGGGGTCTGCTCTTTATTCATAGCAAGAAGAATCTTGTTTATGCAGATACAGTTGACAAAGCATGAGATTATGAAGTGCAGGTAAATAAACCTAAAAGCTATGGAGGACAGATGTGATTCTTCCTGCTGTTGGACGACGGATACACCAAAAGAAAGACTACTTATATTTCTGGTATTTAGTTAAAATGAGGATTATTCTGTAAAATTAAGGGTATTGCTGTGTGTTTAGAGTTACCTGGCCAAAATGCTTGCTGAAAGTTGCAGTATAGACTTTTAAAAATACTTTGAATGGATGTTTGTAAAGGCATTTACTGATAAATTAGTAAGATGGAAAGTATTATTTTTATATTCTAGGCATTAAGACTGCAATTCTAGTTGGAGGCATGGCTGCACAGAAGCAAGAACGTGTACTGAATCGAAAGCCAGAAATTGTAATTGCAACTCCAGGCCGTCTGTGGGAGTTAGTTAAAGAGCGACACCCACATCTTTCAAATCTTCGTCAGCTCAGGTAAAGGTGCCTTCTAG
Source organism: Upupa epops (assembly GCA_013397515.1). Taxonomy (NCBI): domain Eukaryota; kingdom Metazoa; phylum Chordata; class Aves; order Bucerotiformes; family Upupidae; genus Upupa; species Upupa epops. The sequence continues at coordinate 33,421 of VZRI01007446.1, read as the reverse complement.
ACCAAGTGCTGGGTGCTGAACTGAATGTCACCGCATGCTGATTATGTTTACTAACTCATTAGATAATTTAATCTGTGTAAGATCATTTATTTCTTTGCCAGAGTGTTTTATTGAAATGTATAATGATTATATCAATGAAAGGAAATGTCAGTTAACTAGTAGCAAAACTAATTCTTCCTTTAGAAACCTGGTTTTTTGAAAAGAAATGTGGAAGACTACCACAGTATACCTGGTGGTATTTGGGTTCTACATGCAGAACTTTCCTTGTATTTAGCAGGCTTAAGTCTGTCAGATTGGTATTTATCTGCACAGGTGTATTTTTACTGTGTGTTTTCTGTTTGACAGGTGCCTTGTGATTGATGAAGCAGACCGAATGGTTGAGAAAGGTCACTTCTTAGAGCTGTCTCAGTTGCTAGAAATCTTAAATGATTCACAGTATAATCCTCAACGACAGACTTTTGTTTTCTCTGCCACTTTGACTTTAGTCCATCAGGCTCCCACAAGAGTTTTACAGAAGAAGAATGCTAAAAAGATAGACAAGAAGACCAAACTAGAATTGTTAATGGAAAAAGTAGGAATAAAGGGCAAACCTAAAGTAATAGACTTAACCAGGAAAGAGGCTACTGTTGAGACTCTAACAGAAACCAGAATCCACTGTAATACAAATGAGAAGGACTACTATCTCTATTACTTTCTTCTTCAGTATCCAGGAAGAACCATGGTCTTCGCAAACAGCATAGACTGTATAAAACGCCTCACTTCTCTTCTCACAATCTTAAATTGCAATCCTCTTCCTTTGCATGCCAACATGCATCAAAAGCAAAGGTTAAAAAACCTGGAAAGGTTTGCTGAGCGAGAGAGGTGAGTTAATTTTTCTGCTTCCTAATAGAAAAAACCAAATTGTGTAAAGGTCATGGGGAGAGGAAACAGCTCTGTTAGAGCAGGAGCCAGATGGGGAGGCATTGAGCAGAAGGTTGGGCTGGAGACCTCCTAAGGCCCGTTTATTGCCCTGTATTCTGTTAGATCATTGCTGCTGAGGGAATCACAGGCTATATTTTCAACTGTATGCTTTTACAAACATCCTGCACATCTCTGTCCCATCTCTTAGATATTTGGATCCTTTTGTAAATTGTTTCATCTCAATAAACCAGCAAAATTCTAACCACTCTGTGTGGTGAAGGTTTTGTAGGTTTAGTTTGATGCCTTAACTTCCTGAGGGTGAAGGTATCCTAGAGCAATGAAGAGAATGGGCACTTGTGGGTGCAAGTGGTTGCTTGCAAGCATCAGTGGGTGCTCAGGTTTACCCCAACAGGCCTGTCATGACATTTTAAGAATTGCTTTTTCCTCCTGGCTCTGGGATGGCCTTTTGGGAGTAGGTTGGTGGTCTCAGTAGTTCCATAATCTACAAAGTTCTCGAAGTCTACCGCTATGAAGCGCTGCATGCTGTCTGACTGCATGGGAGTTTGTACTGTGATAATAAACCTGGGCAGCAAGAACAGAGATTGAGCTGCCATGATAGATCTGCAGAATCCCTTGGCAAAATGTGGTATTGATAGCGTTGCCCTAGGCCAGATGGAATGCTTTCAGACACTGCAGATTTTCAAGGCAAGAGGAAATCCATGAGACCATCTTATCACAGCCTCATGCTGTTTGCAATCCCTACGAGTTTATCTTTTTTCTGCTTTGAAGCCTGCAGCAATAGGGCATGCAGTCAGATGCCATAAAATCTTAACAAATTCTGGTTACCTACAGTAAACTTGTTTCAACAGCTGGGAGATTTTTTTGAAACAAATTGTGCCATACCCTAGTGAGACTTCTATCTCTGTAGTAGACTTTATATAAAGAATGTGTTGCAGAGTAGTTTGTTTCTACAGGTATGGAGAACCGAATCAGGTCAGAACAGAATCCACGGCCCCCCTTATATTAGTAGCTTTTAATTTACTGAGATGACTTACTTGAATGCAGCTTGGGAGAAGATGGTTCAGCCCCCAAAACTTTTTAATTATATCTGTAATGTTAATAATGTGATTTTTCTCAACAGTGAAACTTACCATAACATGTCTGTCCTGCCAAAAGATCAATTGTGTTGTTAGCAGTATGGTCATATGTTAAAACCTAGCCTGGGCAAACCACTGAAAAAGTGTAATAAAGGGGAGCATAGCCCTCTTCCAAGTGATCGGATTAGATCATTGAAGAGCAGTTTGCACTAGTTTCTGTGAAATGGGAGTGAATTAAAGTGTCGGAAAACAGGGTCCGGCAAGGTACTGAATTTCTGTACTGCACACAGATTAGACGTGCTGAAGGTAATATTTGGATTTTGTTCCTTTAAGAACTGCTATTTCAAGACTGCCTCTGTTGTAATACTGTTGTAGTACTGTTTTCTGTATGGGCAAAAAAATAGTGTATTTCTAGCAGATGACACATTACTAATCTATTCCTTAAATGGCTATGGTAGAATCTAGGTCACTGTATTTTATGTTTCTTTGCAAATAGTTTATTTTAAATTTTATATTCATTAAATATCTCTTTCTCAGCTGTGTCCTCCTGACAACAGATGTTGCAGCTCGTGGTCTTGATATTCCCAATGTGCAACATGTCATCCACTATCAGGTTAGATACTTTTTAATGCTTTTTTATTTTACTGTTAAGGCTTTGAAATACCCTTTTCCTGGTCCATACCCTAAATGCTTGGTCCTGTGTATCCTATAGACCTCAGTGTAAGAGATTTCATTGTGATTAATTTAGCTATTTTACTTAAGGGTCCTTTGCTAACTGACTTTGGTAGGTAGCACTTCATAAATGTGTGATTATGTATGAGAAATTACATAACAGATATGATTATCCTTGCTTTTTTGCTTAACATTTTATATCCGGAGGTATTAAATGACTCAGCCCTATAACCCTTGAGGATGCATAATTGTTTTCCTGCTTTGCAAATGAAATGATAGAGGTTCAGAAGCTGAGCGACTCAAATGGGCCAGACAACAAAATGTATCTCCAGACATGATTTTTTACTTTACTTCTAGCTGGGTTACTGCAAAGTACATATGCATTTGAAAACAGTATTCTCTGGCAATCTCTTGGCCAAAGCATGACAGGCTGCTGCTAGCTTTCCATGTCCAGCTTCATGGGGTTTTTTTCTGAATACGTGCAGGTCCCTCGTACTTCTGAGCTGTATGTGCACCGAAGTGGCAGAACAGCCCGAGCTGCCAATGAAGGCCTTAGTCTGTTGCTGATTGGCCCTGAGGACTTGATTAATTTTAGGAAAATTTACAAGACATTGGACAAGAATGAAGAACTGCCATTTTTCCCAGTTGACAACATGTGTATGACTTCTGTCAAGGTAATGAAAAAAACAGCTTCTTGCAATTGGACTATTTGCTTGTTTACTTGTATTACTTCATTGCCTTTCATGTTCTTTCCAGGGTTTCAGATGAAATCTACTCTTCAGGGCCTAAATTTGAAAATTAATAACATGGAATATTTTTTAAACATATTTGTGATTTCAGTAGCTGCCCCAAGAAACAAGGCACATTTATTGTTTATGTTCAAACATAAACAATCAACATTTTTCTTGCATGCTGTTATGTAACACTTTTCCTGAACAGATTCCTTTCAACAGTAAAGGGAAGTGAGTATGTTTTGTGGCTGGGCAGCTGGGATGGTTTGTTAAATACATTGCTTAAAGCCTTGAATAGACGAGAGAACAGAAGCAGGTACAGGAATCCTTAGTAATCTTCATCTGCAGCTTCTCAGTTGAGCTGTCTGCTTTTCTGAAACTTTCTGTACTATGAGGCCACACTTGCCACAGTGTGTACTCACACCAGGTATGTTTCCTTTTACTAGGTTACTGCTCATTTTACGGAAAATTCATTCATTAATTCAAAAGATAGACTGGTTAGGATTTACAAAAAAATACATTTAGAAACAATTTAGTCACTGCAGATTATGATTCTTAAATAAAATGCCATTTCAGTGTCTCAGCATTCCCTGAACACTTTGTGTGACATCAGCCATGTTCAAATGGGACATTATTTTTAAATACTGTATTTGAAAAGAATCCAGCTGGGGTTGGAGTGTCTGAATATTGCACAGTCATTGAGAACAAAAGAAAAATGCAAGCAGTCAGATAATGCAACAGATGTCTTGTTAGTATTCTGGTTCTTGCTCATCCAGTTAGCTTGGACTGAGCTTGGGATCTACCCCAGTAGAAGCAGTGGGATTGTCACCTTGGGAATACTGTCAGCAAGTTTCAAAATCAAGGCTTGCTGCTAGTGGAGTATTTAGTGTGACACTTTTAGAAGTTGCAACTTTCCAACTTCCTTTCCGGAAAAGGAAGAAAACCACAGAAATGCTTCCACAGACTCATTTTTTTCCTTCTGGTAGTAACAGAGAATTTATTTTTTTTCCCATCTCACTACCTGCCCCTCCACCCACCCAATGTTCCTTATCACTGAAAGAAATCTGCTGTTTTTAGAATGTTTCTTCAGAGGTCCCTCCTGTGTTTTGTAATGAGTAGTTCTTGGCTTTTACCATGCTTTGTCAATTAATGGGCAAATCAATACTGCTTCCAGGCTTAAATTTTCCTGCCATCCCCTAACAGTTGTTTCTCCTATCCATAACAGTCTTTCTCTCCCCAGAAAAAAATGTGATTGTAATTGCAATTAGAGGACTGCAGCCTCTTTCTATGAGGAATAGTGTTGGTGAATCAGGGGAGAAGGGACATCAAAAGGAGACTCGAGTTTTAAAGATGGAAAAACTCTTTAGAATTTCTTGTAATGATCTGTGCTCTCTGTGCATCTTAATTATCCTGGCAGTTGCATTTGGTGGTGTCAGTAATCAGTCTACACAATAACTTGGGATGATAGGGGTGTCCTGCATAGGCTGAGGGAGCTGGGTCTCGAGCTTAGAGAAGAAGAGGCTAAGGGGTGACCTCATTAATGTCTATAAATATGTGAGGGGTGGGTGTCAGGAGGATGGAGCCAAGCTCTTCTCAAAGTCATCTGGTAATAGGACAAGAGATAATGGGTGCCAACTGGAACATAGGAGGGTCCATCTAAATATCAGAAGAAACTTCTTCCCAGTGAGGGTAATGGAGCATTGGAACAGGCTGCCCAGGGGGGCTGTGGAATCTCCCTCTCTGGAGATGTTCAAGACCCGCCTGGATGTGTTCCTGTGTGACTTGGTCTAGGTGATCCTGCTGTGGCAGGGGGATTGGACTAAATGATCTTTCGAGGTCCCTTCCAATCTCTTATGATTCTATGATTCTGTGATTGTTTTGTGCTACCACACTCACACTCTAAGCAGCGGAACTTGCTGCTGGATCAATGTTTTTTTGCAGTCGGTGCAGATGTACTTTCCATAATGAACTGGTACCTTAAAACAATTCGACCCAGCTGAAAGTCTGGGCATTGGTTCAGATTTGCTGGACATCTTTGTTCCACCTGTGTGCAGCTGTGAAGAAGATTAGAAAGTTCTGTTCTAGGTTTAAACAAGCATGTGTTTCTGTAAACATTAGTAGCTCCATCCATATGGCTTGCAGGAGCTTACTTGGCCAGCCTGGGATGAAGCCAGAGGTGACTCTTTCTCACTAAGGCCTCAAATTTTAAGCTCCAGTTGGACTGTGTAACTTGGCAACGATTGGTATCTGAATCGTGATTTATCCTTAATGTCTCTGAAGTGTTTGTGACTCACTGTTTAAAGAATATGGAGTTAACATTGGGGCATGTTTAGTAGTTGAGATATTTTAGAAGTCAGATTGTGTGGTGGATCTAAAGGAAAACAGTTTAGTAAATGTGTGACTTCTGTTGGGACACCAGCAGGAAACAGAAATGTCTGTGCACCTCAGTTGCATAGTAGTGCCTGCTCTCAACTGCTGACTGTACTGAAGTGATCCATGTTTACACCTGATAATAATGTCCAGAATGTATTTGTCTTTCAGGAGCGGATGAATTTGGCACAGCAGATTGAGAAAGCAGAATATTTCCACAGTCGGGCAAAACAACACAACTCCTGGCTCCAGCAAGCTGCTGAGGCTCTTGAGGTTGATCTTGATGATGACATGCTTATGGGCAAGTATAAATGTTTGTCTATGGGTATATTCAGTTGATCTCATAGCTGTGGTGTCCAGAAGAAGCCCCACCATGGTGACAATTCTGGTAGTTTGCAGACAAGTCCAGGTATTTTAGGACAAGAACTGTTTAGGTTTTGACAAATGTTTTATGATTATCTGACAACGCAGTATGTCCTGCTTAAGTCTTTTCCTCTCTGTGTCAAAAGAAAAGGTTATCTTTCCACTTACTATTCTCTATCCCACCTACCTGTAGCCAGACAGCAGGACAGAAGCTTGGCAGCTCTGTGGTAACACCTAGGAAGCACTAGCACCAGAAATTATATGAGCCTTACATAGATTGAGCTGTATGTGTGCTAAATGGCTAGTACTTCCATTTGAGTTGGTGGGGCTTTTGATGGCGTGTTAGAAGTAAATAATTTATATTTTTAAAATTAAATGTCCTGCATGCTGTGCCTAAGATAATGTGTAAGGCTGTGCAACTACAGGTGGCTATTAGTTCAGTGCCATGAGTTTTTGCAATGCTTAAGTGCACTGTAAAAAGCCATACAGTGTTCAGATTTTAGGAGCTGAAGGTATGATTTCATACTGGTTCTTAGGTGTGCTGAATTAAGCTGTCTCTAACCTGTTAGTTGCTAAATGTGCAGATGCTTTGATTTTTGAGGCATACTGCAATTTTTTTATTTGGTCTTTTTTCTTGTTTGGAGTAGCTTGTTCTCAACCACTTTTCAAACAAGCACTAATCATCGCTGTCCAAACTGTTTAGGAGTGCTCTCAGATAGTTATCACTCTGCTGTCTTGTTTTGACGTAATGCCATGCTTTGAAATGAGTTTTGAAGCAGCATATCCAGTCCAAGGAAGTTGTGCTTCTCAAGTGTAACACTTTGTAATTGCCACTCAGAATCTTGCAAGATCCATTCTTTAAAAAGTATTCAGTCTCTTAATTCCGTAGTTTGATGGAGACCAGTTAAAAATCAGTCATTCCTCCCATACCTAAAATTCCTCTTACACTGTTAGAAAGGTTTTTGCTAAAGTCCTTTTACTTTACATTACAGCATCCTTGATTTAATTATTTTTCTCCAGTTCTGGCCATACTAACTATATCTGACTGTACTATCTCCAGTCTTTCCTATGCTTTTCTTTCCCCTATGTTATTAAATATGAGCACCTCACCTGTTGGGTTTTTTTTTTTGGGGTGGGGGGAGTTATGTGTAAGGGATTTATGTGCTTCCTGATTTATGGATGCTGAATTTAGGCATGCATAAAATAACAAAATGCACTGGAGCATCTCCTACCTGAGCTGGAAGCATTGGATTAATACTTTGTCTTCTAGGCCTGCTTTCCTTTTGTTCTCCAATCTGTTCTGTGTCAAGAACCAACTGAATGATTTAGTATGATCATACCTAGGCTGTAGTTACTCAGTGGTCAGGATTCTTGATTTTGTTATCTTGTGGACTGCCTGGATGATCTGAAAGAGTCACAGGTGACTGGAAGCCAGTATGAGTGTTGAGTAACCTTGTTAAGTAAGATGATGCCAGCACCAGCCAGTGCAAGTTCCTCTCTTTTTGAAACATTCTGTACTTCTGATTTCTGTCCCAAGGAAGAAAAGCTAGTGAGCAAGAAGAAAGTCAGAAGCAAAAGATGCTGAAGGGAATGAAAAAACAGCTGAAACACATGTTGTCCCAGCCACTATTTAAAGTTCTTATGAAAACCAAGTACCCAACACAGTCTGGAAAACTACTTCTGCCTCAAACATCAGCAAGCGTTTCAGAATCTGCTCTGGGTACTGTGTCCAAACAAGCCAAGAGGAAGAAATCAATTAAATAACTGAGCAGAATCACTCAGTGCAACACAAGCAAGGACAAGCCTTATTGATGCTGTCAGTGCTTATGGAGAAGCTCAATAAGGAAACACCTAGTGTCAGAGGATGTTGCCTGTGCTTTGGTTGTGCAGGCACAAAGAAAATGTTGATTTTACAGGTTTCTGTTAACATGTCAATCAGTACTGTTGAATCTTGTCCTGGATCTTGTTTTCTTACTCCTTTTTTTCCCTGAACTTTCTATATTAATAGAAGTTAATTAGTTTTGTAATAGTTCTGCTTATCCTTTATGTGTGGTGGGTAAAGTTCACCATGAGCATACTTTAATGATAAAAGTTGATTTGAGTTTTAATGTCCTTAAGGGAAAGGATAATGCAGGCTATATATTTTCAGAGGTTTTTACTGCAGCCAGTTCAGTGGCAAAGGCAGCAAATGGAGGCAGTGTTACCAGCAGACCTACAGTTCTGGTTATGGAAATCTCAAGAGTTTTCTTTTGCCTCTGATAATATTTCTCTGATCTGATTCCCTTAGCTCTGTGTTTTATGTGTTTTAGAATGTGCAAAAAAAAGTCAGTGTGGCAATAGGCCAGGACTGACCTTGGGAGATGTGTAGAATTTTGAGCAGTAAGTGTTACACTCATGGTTGTTTTTGGGGTTTTTTTAATAAATATTTGGGTCTGTATTACAAATCTGTATTTGAAAGCATGTTGGAAAAATGACCTTTGCTGTAATGGAAAAAAGGTAATGTTGTGAAGTGTTGCTTTAAAAGAGTGCTTCCTGATAATTATGCTTTTAAATCATTTTAACCTTACCTGGGCAAATAATTTTTAAAACTATTTTTAAAAGTATGTCAAAGTATATTTTGAATTTTTGTTAAATTGTATCTAAAACTCAAAGACTGTGTGTGTTTTCAATTGCTTGAGATGTTTACGTTCTTCATTGCTGATGCCCTTTGCACTTAGCAGGCAAGGGGGGAGAAGCACCAAGAGGTAAGACGTAGCAGTGGGATCTGTGGTGGTGGGAGTACAGGGAACCTTTATGTGCCAGCTTTATATTGGGCTTAATTTTTGTGTGTCATGCAGTATGGAACCAGTGTCACTGCTGTGATAGGAGGCATCACTTTACTCAGCTAGTCAGAGAATTTTGTCTGTGGAGGTAAGTGCCCCCTCCAACCACTTGCCAGTTATGTGAGACTTACAAACACTTTCATCCATGTAAATAGTTGAAGTTTTCCCCACTTAGGCTTTTCTCTTGCCTACTTGCATTACTGCAGAAGAGCTGTGACAATTACAATCATAGAGAGCTTACCAACTTTGTATGAAGCTTTCCTTGCAATGCACTGCTTCATGCCCTTTGGAGTAGAGGGGGAAGGTTTTGAAGGGGAAAAGATGGTAGTTTTGTTTCCTCACCTGTGTGAGAAGACTACACGTGTTTGGAGTTACTGTAGCATCTGAAAATTATCTAAAAAATCTTACTTGTAAAGGAAGCTGAAAACAAAGAATTGAGCAAAGGCAAGCGTGCCCTCATTCCCTTTCAGTGCTGCTTTAATCATACCTTTACGATGTCAAAAGGAAATTTGCCCTAGTTTTGCATCCCTGAAGGGACTGAAGATCAGGTGATCTTTTTCTGTGCCTTCTGATATTTCTGTTTACAGTTCATCAGATGAAGACTGTATCTTGACACGTGAGCTGTGTGTGCATCTCCCCTTGGCTGAAAGTCTGCATGAAGAACAGATCCAGGAATTTTTAACTGAATTGGGGGAGAGAGAATATTGTTTCATCTTAATTGCTGCTGTGACTTTTTCAGCTGCTTCTTTTTCAATGTGTTTCAAGACCTAGTTCTCACTCCTGCCCCTCTGTCAGGCCCTCACCCTGCTGCCTTGCAAGGTCTCCCAAAGATGGAGCATTACAATTCTGCCCTCCACCTTGCCTTCTTCATGTTTGCTTGTGGCATACTTTGCTGCTGGTTTTCTCCTGCAGCCTTTGATGTATTCAGCATAAGCTCTGCTTAATCTGCTGAAGCTGCACCTCCATGGGAACTCAAGCTTAGCCTGGACCCTAAAGATAATCTCAGTGTCTTAAAAAGAATCTTTGTCTAGCACTCCCAAAGCTCTCCTGTGGTTGCCTGCTCTGTCTTGTCCTTATCTTACTAGGATACCATGAACCTTCTATCCAGAGGAAAAGTGTTGTACATGCTTTAACTAATTTAAACAAACTACTGAAGAGTAAACTAGAAAAATTAGCACTTAGCTGCCTTTCTCCAGTGTGAACGGGGTTACTGCCGAAGAGCAGGGCAAAGAAAGTTTTCTCTGGCTCTGATCACTTGCATGGGTTATTGGTGTAAGTCACATAGGTGTTGCATATCAAGTACCTAGGGGCAATTTAATTTCAGTATTTAATGAAAAATGTGGTATGAAATAGTTTTGGTAATGCTCTACTGGCACAGCAGTTACACTGAGGCTTTGAACATGTAATCTTGTGGCAGCTTATGTCTGCTAAAACACTCATTGGTTATAGGACTAGTTAAGGCTATCGTAGCAATTTTAAAGTTAGATTAATAAAAGTGGTTTGGTAGGGCAACCAGAGCTACAAACAAAAAGCCTGAAATGTTAATAGCTACATTCTTATTTTGTGAATTCGTGGGGCTGGTTGGCCTCATCCATGCCTTGTAGTTCCTGGTCTGTCATAAAGGCTAGCAAGAGTCCCTGTAGTGCAAGACATCTGTTGAGGATGAGTTTGGATAGGATCTCGCATGTTGGATAGAAAAGTTCCCTGACATTCCCCTACTCTTTTCTTTCTCTCCTCCTCTGTCTGGTAATAAAATAGCAAGTTAGCGATGTAGAAGCTGGAGAGCTGCCTTGCCATATGCCGTAGCCCAGGCACATGGCTGGCCATGTGGTATGAGGAAGGTAATTTGTACCTTACTGGGAAGGAGCCAGGTACTGCACACTTGCCATGGTGAGTCTGTGTATCCAGATCCCTAAGGGGAAAAACAAGAAAAGGACTCTGTATGATGACATCACCTCTTCCTGCCTGACACCAGGAGGAAAATCTGGTAAGAAACACAGTGATTTCGTGGGTGTTAAAGCACCCACTGCTTTGTCTTGTGTTGCCACGGTGTGTTTTGGGTGCCTGAATGATTCCAGATTGTTTCTTAAAGGGCTTGGTGAAGGAAGGAACTTGAAAGACTGTAAACTGAGTGACTAATTAGACTGCTAACGTAACAAGCAACAGTATCATAGACTCATAGAATGGCTAGGATTGGAAGAGACCTTAAAGATCATCTCATTCCAACCCTCCTGCATAGGCAGGGATACCTTCACTAGATCAGGTCCAACCGGGACAATTTGACTGTCCAACCAAGTATGTCAGTCAAATTGTCCTTGCAGAAAAGTAGGATGTTACCAGAGGATTGGGGAGAAGGGAGGTACTGGACAGAGTCTGTCTTCTACAAAACAGTCCTGATTCTGTAATTCTCAGGTAGATGTTTTCATATTTTTCTGGCCTGTGTGAGGGTTTCTATTCGAGCTTCCTTTTGTGGAAGGTGCTTCAAGTTTTCAGTGTTTTCTGAAGGCGATCAAAAGCTTTGCCTTGGGTGAGTGGGTAAGAAAGAGGAAAATCATCTGTGACTCCTGAGGCAACTTCCTTGGACTGGATAAGCAAGTGGACAGAGCTACTACACTTGTTTGTCTTGGAGTTCAGCTGCTCTTGCTGTGAAGCTGGAAGGAAATGTAGCCTGTTTCCAGAGCAACTAATTTTACATGGTACAAATTGCCAAATTTCTGTAGGTGAGGACTCCAATTACAGAACAAAGACCCAAATACTGTGTTGGAAAAGGACAAGGCACTGCTTTGGTACCACTGGCCTGATTAGAAGGCTGTTGTTCTTCGTTACTGATGCCATTGCATCACTAATCACTAGAAGTAGTTCATTTTCTCATGAGAATGTCTGCACTGGTATAAGCGAACTTAGCATTTCTTCTGAAGTTACCTCATCCTCTTGGAATTGTTTCCTTAGATCTTGGTTTCTAGAAAACAAAAAGTACCAAAAGTTCCAAAAACCCACAAAACCCTAGAACTAGGGGAGAACTTACTGTCTTAAGAAGATATAGGAGAAAAATTTATAAACATTTTATCTCATGCCTAACAGTTCTTCACTGACATTTGTGTACTTGTTGAACAGGACTTTGAGGAGCACTGCACATTTCCACACGTATTGCTGTATGCCCACAGTATTCTCTTCATTATGTGTAATGCTTTCTCTGGGTCCTTTCTAAGTCTGGAAGTCTCTTGACTCCAGCCAATCCAACACCTGGGCCACTGATTTTGGTAGACTTTTGTATTGGCTACCAAGAATGCCCCACTGGACCAGGCACAGCTGTATCCAGCACTGGCAACACCTGTAAGGAAGTCTGGAAAATAGTGAGTGGCAGGGGATAGTCAAAGTAGAGAGCAGAGCATAGGGTGGAGCAGGTTCCACACGCATGGTAGCAGATTATATACTCATGGCATTTCTAAAGAAGCTTCTGCAGTGTTTTCTAGGCTTTGCTTTTTGCCTAGCAAATGCTCAATTATCCCATACAAACCAATAATCCATTTAACCAGGGAACCTGCCTTCCAAATATTGGTGCAATGAGGTTAATTCTCATTGGTCAAAGGTTCCCTGAGGTGGCCACCTTTCTGCTGCGTGGCCCTTTTGTGTAAGGACTGGCTAATCTGCTTGGCATGTTACTAATATATTTTTCCCTATTTCTTTAATACCATCAATTTTACTGTAGTTTTCCAGGACTTCGGCTAAAGGCATCCCCTTCTCTATGCCAAAAGTATTTCCTTCTCTAAAAGGTTGTGTCTTATGCTGGTCAGACCATGCAATTCTCTAGTGCACTATTTTACCAAAATTTAAAATGTTGAAATGCTATTTTAAGACTTTCTGGGTTTAGAGCCTTCCACCATTGAAGAACCCAGCTGAACACACTCGTTGACACCTTTTGGACATTTGGAGATGAGAAGTTCTGATAGTGGTCACCATCTGTCACTCCTGGGTCACCAAACTGCTTTGGGTTTAGGCACAGTGCTCACCACAACTTTTTTCTTTTCTAAAAAAGGAACAAGAACCTCTTGGTGTTTATTCTTAACTAAATCTCAGCCAGAACAATTCACCTTCCTTTAAGCCTCGGAACAGGGTGCCTGACACTGACTTCCCTTTGTTCCTTGATTTCCCACCCAAGGACAATGAAAATGACATTGGTTCATTGGCAAAGAAAGGAAAGAGGGGGGGGAATATTTGGAGCATAAAAAGCAGGGCAGCTTTATCAAATTGAAATTCCATGTTGTATTCTCCTATTTAAATTATGATCAAAGACAACAGAAAAATAAACATTGAGGAACATTTGTCAGGAACTGTTTTATTAGAAAAGGGCACAAGTGTTTATCCTAGCACTGCTCTGTACACAGAAACCTGAGTGTCACCAACAGACAGGGGCAGCTTTCTGCTTGTAATGAAGAGAGAGTTTGCATTTTTCATTATACTTCATTATATTACAATGCCTTCACATTTAAACAACAGCAAAAATACAAACAACAGACAAAAAACCTAGACTGGAAAACTGCTCACTGCCTCTTTGAAGGCATTGGTCTGACTGAGAAATGTTTATTTACTGATCTCAATGGAAGCTGCCTTTTTATTCCTACAGTTTTGATTAAACTGTTCCTCATACACAGTACGTGAAATCAGAATTCAGTTCACAATGAATTATGGCCTCCCAGAGCTGGTTTATGGTGCAGGAACAAACAGCTGTGAAATGTCAGTTCCACTGCTGGGCAAACAATGTCATAAATAACCATTCCTGTTCTTTATTGTACTTGTATTTATGACTATTTTGTAGGCTCTGAAAAACACAAGCTATGGATATATGGCATTGTTTCCCCTACAGAGTGCTAGTGCACAGGTACACACAGGCATGGTAGATATGCTTTGTTCTACCAAATGGCCCAGGGGAGGAGGGAATTAAAGGATAAAATTTCTGTGACCTTGCAATTGCTATAATTTCATGTTCTCTCAGCTTCATTTTGAAGCTATCAATGTAACTCCTCAGATGACATAATGTGAAAAATAAACACTCATTTAGAAAAACTGATTAAATACCTTAGAGTGGTGGTAGTGGGGATGAGATTATCATCATAGAGCGACACTTGTACAAATGGTGATTTCCCATCCTGATAGCTTTCATTGGTTACTCATCCAACACAATTAGTACAGCCTGGAGTAAACCAAACTCCTATGTGCTAGCTGAGCAGAAGTTTGTGTAAGTACCACAAGCCTGATTCCATTTGGGTATCAAATAATTTGTTGTTTGAAAACCCTGGGAATTTAGCAGGCTATGTTGTGTCTAGAGGATAGACAGTCAACCTTCCCAACCAAAACATTACAAGCTTCTATCTGGTAAGTGCTGACTACCAGGCACTGTGGTTTTGTGCTCTTTGCACATAAATGTTACAATTGTTCCGAAGATTCACTCAGGTTCTCTAAAGATACCTTCAAATTCAAAAAGCTGCTGCTGTTGTGAGAAGTAAACAGGTCTTCTCTATGCTTTAGCCATCAGCTCAATCCATTCTGGAAAACCTGACAGTATATTTTCCAGCCAGTACTGAATTTTAAGTAAACAAATTAACTTTGCTGTTGGATGATAAAGTGCACAGACCATTGCAGTAGTGGATAAGCTGGTACAGTGATTAGCTCCAGTGTTCCTTTCATGCAGAAGTCTCTTATGGTTTGTTCCATGTATAAACCCAAAACGCTGCATGAGCAGCAATAATTCTCCTTGTGGAATCCTACCTTCCCCTTGCAAGAGGAAAATGAAACATGGAAAATGAAAGGAAGAGTCTTTGTCTCTATTCTGCTTCAGCATTTTACAGCTCAAAATTGTTCACCACCAGCTATAGTTACCAGCCCACCTTCCACCCTCCTCATTATTACAGCAGAGCATGAGTTGTTCCTCTGACTCTTGTTGATTCTTACTACATCTGAATTCAAATCCCTCTTTTCTTTTACCATTTGCAGCTTTCTCCCTGTTTATATTGCACCCAAACAGCTCCTGACTGGTGTACTGGCATTGACGTGATCAAGACGACAAAGAGAGCTCCTAAAGAATGATAAATAAATACTTATGTTGACTACTTCCTGATAACTTACGTTGTGATTAATGACTAAACATATACATTATTAAAATATTTCTTGTTAATATGATTAAGAAAAGAAGGTTTGCAATAGGACAGTGTTGTTTGAATTTATCCCACTAAGGCTAGGCATTTCCTAATCCAGGTGATGCGTTTCCTTGCAGTATCTTCCTCTTCCAAGCAAACTCCTCTGCAGCTGCCTGTCAGCATGTGTCTGGAAAGAAGGGCCAAATGGCCCTTTTCCCAAGTATGTAGAAACATATTAAGGGAGGTCCTAAACTTGATCTCCCTTCCTGTTAATCCAGTGATTGATGCAATAGCTGTTCATGTTGCTGAAACCTTTTCCTCCCTGGTACAGCTGCCATACCTTGCTGCCGAGTGGAGCAGGGTACCCACAACTGCTTCTATCACCCTCTAACAGGCTGCTTGTCTGAGCTAGACTTAGAGCTGACAGCTGCTCATCTCTGCCAGCATCCACCTCTACCTCACCAGTGGGAAAGAGAAAGAGACTCTCTGAGACAGAACAAAAATTTACAGGAGAGAGGTGAAGTTTTTCTGCGACAGTTGGGTTTGTTTCAGCCTTACAGCATGCCCCACATGTTGGGGCTAGAGCTGTACCAGAAGTAGGAAGGTTTGCTGAAGTCCTACTGATTTCTGCCACCTAAACAAACTGCAGGTTGGCATGGAAGTGCCTTGGACAATCCTGCTGCTGCACAGACTTGCCACCTTCAAAGAAGCATCCAGGTGCCCGGTACCTCAATGTGGCAGCCTGGCTGTACTGTGTGGCATTAAAGATGTTCCATGAGTGGCATTAATATGCTTTTTATGTTTCCATCAAAATGTTTGTGCTCTTTCCAGGGGTTTTACTAAGTAAGTGAAAGTACTGTACAATACGAAGAACTCAAAGACAGCTTGAGCAGCCAAGCCAAAGGCCTGCCTAGGTTAGTACTCCTTCATAATACAACAGCCTCCATACCTAAGAGTGCTCTTCTTCTGCAAACATCAGGGAAGGATTTGCCTTTAATGGTTGTCACAGACACTCTTTATTAATGCATTCTCTCTCAAAAAGGAGAAGAAAAAGGGAATAATAGAGATTTATGGATTGGAAAACTAAAACTGCTTTAATGTAAATAATAATATGAATTATATACAAAACCAGTATCAATCCAAACCCCACTGATGATGTGGACACGTGCTGGGAAATCCCAAACTGGACTAACCAGCAGGTGGCAACTGGATGGAGGAGCTGGCTTTGGGAATGCACAGGTTGAGATCAAATACCAGAGTCCTCCTCAGACATTTGTCATTAGATAAGAGAGCTTGGCCCTTGTGGCCCCTCAGCTTTATGCCAAATATGACTTATATGGGATAGAACATCTTGTTGGTCAGTACAAGATCACCTGTCCTGTCTGCTCCTCTTCACAGGTACAGCCTCTCCCTTACTGCACCCCAATGTGGCCTTGGTCTGTATAGGAGCAAGTTTAAGCAAGAGCCTTTCTGCAAACCCATCCTTGGTACTAACTATAAACATCAAGCATTGATTTGTAGAAGCAGACACTGCAAAAATATGCCATTAACTTCAGAAGGTGCCTTTAGTTAAAAGAGACTGAGCTGAAAAGAAGAGGTTTAGCTGAAAAGTAAATCTCTGAACAGAATTAGTTCTGTTCAGACCAGGACAAAGATAGGAAATTCTTAAGCCTTTTTGTGTTTTCTGAAGCCATGTAGACACACTGTCAGATAAAATATTTAATCACAGAATCATAGAACGACTAGAGTTGGAAGGGACCTTCTTACACTGGCGGCTCCAGAACTCACACAGCACTCCAAGTGGGGTCTCACAAACACAGAGTAGAATCACCTCCCTTGAGTGACTGTCAATGCAGCCCAGGGCATGGTTGGCTTTCAGGGCTGTAAGCACACACTGACAAACTCCTGGTCCTGACAACTTCTGTCAAACTTCTGGTCCACCACCACCACAAAGCCCTTCTCCTCAAGGCTGTCCTTAATCCTTTCTCCTCCCAATCTGCATTTGTGCATGGGACTGCCTCGACCCACGAGCAGAATCTTGCACTTGCCCTTGTTGAACTTCATGCAGTTTGCATGAGCCCACTTCTTGAGCCTGCCAAGGTCCCACTGGATGACATCTCTTCCCTCCTGTGTGTTGACTTCACAACACAGTTTAGTGTCATCAGCAGACTTACTGAGGGTGTGTTGAATTCCACTCTCCAAACTGCTGAAGACCTTGATCACTATGGAGACCAACATGCCATGGCTGGCCTCTAAAGTAAACAGTGTCTCTTATCAACTGTGTTCTCACCCAACATGGTGCTGCAGTCTTCTCAGAAATAAAGCTGTCCCAAACAGAAATTGATTCTATGACTCTACCCCAGTGAAACCAGGACAGAGGCACTTCATGCTTGACTTACCTCTAGAATAACAATCCCATTCTAATGCATCTTTGTGTTTTCTATCTAGAGGGAAATGTCCAAGTGTTTTAAAGCATGTAAAAAGACATTGGATGGAATTTTGAACACCTTCTCAGTTTCATTTTGTTGTGTAGTTCCAAGGTGGCAAAACTACGGCAGTTTTCTTTTTCATAGGTGGGCCGGAGAAAAATTCTGCTGTGTTCATCTCTCCCTGGTGGTCAGTGAGTCAGCGACTGAGTGCCTACAGGTGCAAGAGACTTTGTGAGTTTTCTGGCTCAGTTATATCTTTGCCCAGCTAATTAGCCATCCATCCAGACTGTCAGTCTGTACAGCAGTGGCAGCTCCAGGTGGGATTTAGTTAGTGAGGCACAACAGCCGCTAGATGGCAAGGACGCACCAGTAAAGCTGGGGACGGGCTAGGTTGACTGGGAAACTTAAAGGACTGGTACCAAGGTAACTATGAACCAACAGTGTAATTGACTCTGCCTCGTTATCCTTGGCAAGACGAGTCACAAGTTTCTACATCTATAAAAGCTCCTCTTTGTGCCTCCTGAATGAAACAAGGATCATGGGATGTGTGCACTGCCCCTTTTACTTGCCAAAGCTTATTTATTTGGTAACATGTTTATCTCAGCAACAGAGAACATGAAGCAGATTAGACCAGCCTCTCTGAAATCCTCATTATTTTGCATCCATTTTGTTCCTGTGCACTCATCTTGACGGAGTGTGTAGTCCCAGAGACAGTGGATACACTATCCCCGGAGATGCTCAAACAAAGAATAGACATGATGTTTCAGGAGATTATGTAGTTGTTAGGGGTCGTTGGGTGGGCGGTTGGACTTGATGATTTTGAAGGTCTTTTCCAGCCATGTGATTCTGTGATCACAGTTGTCCCTTAAGTCTCCCCTAGTAAAGGAGGCCAAAGCAAAGGAAGTGGGGAAACCTCTAGACAAAATGTTGATGTGAAGCAAATGGACACATGGGTCTTGACAGCCAGGACTGACTTTTTGTAATGAGATGAACAAACCTCTGTAACTGTTTGTTCCAAACCTTTCCAGATGCAGAAGTTCTGCACTGATTTCCCCATGTGACTCCTGCCTAAAATAAGAATATATTAACTCTCCCCAGTTTTGTTGGTAAATGGTCTTGGCAGACACTTCTTGTGGGTTTTTCTTTTAAGGAAGTCTCCTTCATATGCTCCACTCATTCATGTTTACGTTCTGTAGCCTCCTAACTGTGACGGTCACATAAGCTGGGACCAGGTCTCCATTTATGCTTGTTAGCCACATGCAGATCTTGGCTGGGGCAGCAGTAAGGCACTGAGTGTGGGTGTATGCAGTGGAGCTGTTTGCCAAGTGCATCTTGAGAGTGAATATCTGCAGGCACAAGCTGGAGGTGACATTGCCACCCTTCATTGGGTTCCCTCCAAGAAGCTTGAGCAGCTGGATCCCAGATTGCTCAGTCCTTTTGGTGCCTGCAAGAGTACAGGTCCAGGGAAAAGTTGGTTTTAGTTTCTCAGACAAGTCCCCATGTCCCTCTGGGGCACTGGGCATAGCCACAAAAGACAGCAGGAGGTGCTGCCCACACCACCTGCTCTCTCCTGAATATAGTTCCTTGCTCTTGCTCTAGTCACTGATGGTAAAAGAAACCAAATCCAGGCTATAAAAAGCACCAGAAAATAGAGTAAATACAGTATCTGTCCACACCTGATAAATACATTTTTCAGCAAACAATTATTTATGGACTTCCACTTCTTCACTTAATATATTGCAATCCTGGAAAGCATCTTCAAGAGTCACAAGTACCCTTTTGTGGGATGACTGAGCTACAGCAGGATTGCAGAAAGATGGAAATCTACTAGATTCAAGTCATAACTTGACATTAAATGTAAGAGAAATATACCATATACTTGGTCTTAGCTTTTACTCTTGAGCTTCATAAAATTTTATACCATCAGTTCTCTTACTCAGCAGTTCATAGTTCTGCTGTCTGAGAGTCTCTTTTTGCTGTCATATTCAACATTTTCAGTACTTCTATGACAGAAGACCTACTTAAAGTTT
The DNA here is from genome assembly GCA_013397515.1 of Upupa epops. Classification (NCBI taxonomy): domain Eukaryota; kingdom Metazoa; phylum Chordata; class Aves; order Bucerotiformes; family Upupidae; genus Upupa; species Upupa epops. The sequence goes on along the minus strand of VZRI01007446.1, from coordinate 13,873 downwards.
ACAATTCCTCCTCAGGTTCCTATGAAGGAGTGAGAGTGTGAATGAAAAGTAGTCTGGATTTAACTCATTCCATAACATCAAACGCTACCCAGATTTAATTCTAACACTGAGAGTAAGACTTTCACTGAGTGGCAGTCAAGCAGCACAAAAATGCTTCTTCAACTTGGAAACTGAACCGAGCTGTGGGCATGTTTAATCCTATAATGTTAATGCAGTAAGTATCTTGTTTTAATGAGATACAAATGTACCAATTCTGTAGCCACTGAGGACATGCAGCTGTTTCACAAGAGGCTGATCTGTGAGATGTAGGAATTGCCATTGTGGATTGCAACAGTGAAGCAGTCAGAAGCAGCTGTCCAGAAGAAGTATTAAAAAAACCCAACCCAAAAACTGATGATGGGCAGATGTGGGTTAGTCAGCCCTCTATAGAGGTCTCGTACTGATCCCAGAAATTAGAGATTTGAATAATCTTTGGATCACAACACTTTTAGCATCTGCATTAGTACATAAGAGATTGGATTTTATCTTGCTTCCTTTCCTTTTCTTTCCATTGACCCTGGAAGATATGTTTCATGTGGAAAGGATCTGGCGATTCTATGCAGAACTTGGTCTGTGAGAGTAAAATTCTCTCTTGAGCTTGAAAATCTTGCTCCATGAATGAAATTATTCTTTTTTTAAGGAGATAGTTTTGGAAATAGATGTAGCTTCATCAGATTGCTATCCACCAGTAGATGCCTTTTTTTATTAGTGGAAAAATAACAGTCTTCTTGCTGCCTTTGCCACTGTGTCCATAAAATTTCTAGATGTTATTAAAAATCTTGTTTAGAATTCTAATACTTTTGACAGCTTTCTATATTAATTTAATAAAAATTACTTGCTTAAAAAATACAAAATTTCAAGTGTTTGACTCTTTGCTCCAATACTGAGCAGTAACTTCAGGTTAAGTTTCAACAGTATAAAACAAGATTCAAATTGTTTTGCTTTGAAGCAAATCTATATTTGTCTCTGCCTTGGACTTTGGGCTTGGCATTCTGTACACTGCTGCACACTTGTCACTCCAGAGTAGGGCCCCTACAGGAAACATTGTGTGTGCACATAGTATCCAGAGCCAACCAAAAAGTGAGAACTCATAGGAATTTTGTTAATTTTTTTAAAACCCCTGGTTTTGATGGTTGAATCACCATCTCTGGTTGTGTTTAATAGTTGTGTAGATATGGTGTGCAAGGAAATGGTCTAGTGGTAAATTTCAGTTACGGTTTGACTGAGGATCTTGAAGGTCTTTCCCACCTAAACTATTCTATAATTCTATGATTCCCTGTAGAGAGGCCTGTCATAAGTTCACAATCCACACAGTCCTGCTCTCTCCATCCTTCCTTCCTCTTTCATCTCTTCCTCCAGCCAAGAAAATAACTAAAAACCTCAGTGGGGTCACATATTCTTTCTTCAAATTCTAGTTGGCTGCTGGAGGAAAAAGATTACGCATCTAAGCTGACTGTGACTGACACTAACGCACAGAATGGATGGGATAGTCTTTTCAGTTGTGCTGAATCTCCTTTGAGTTGCTCCAGTGGCAAATGCACCTGCTGTATGTCCTTTCTCAGAGGGGCTTTTCAGGGTGAGTATAAACTGCTGCTCTATAGGGGGACACCCACTGGGGAAAAGAAATGTAAAGAGACAAAGACCAACCACAAACATCTGTTTTACTTACAGAAAAGGATTTGGGCTGGCCTAAAGAAAAGAATATGGATATGAAAATGATACACAGCAGCTCACAGTTTTAATTTAAATTCTTTGGAGGATTTTGATAGAAGAGGGGAAATGGGGGGAATTGTTGCTGAAAGGGAAAAGTTTCATTCAGTGGGAAATTCTGACTTGATTTTCAAAAAAAAAATGAAAGACTGCAGTCAAAACAGGAACTGTGATGCCCCTTACAAGTCCTTTTACATTTGCAGCTGTAATAATCATTTTAGGAGTGGGATCCTGAGATGATCTCTCAGCCTCCTCAGCCTGGGACAACTTGGCCTCACTCCCTGAGGAGAGGGAGGATGATCTCTGCCTCTAGGAAACTGAAGGAAAATGGAGCAAAGTGCAACTCTAGTCTGAAGGCCCTGTGGCTTTCATTTTTGGGGTACTTACATATCAGCTGTAGTGTATCAAAGAGAAGTTACATTTTTCTATTAAAATCCCATGTTTTTGGAAAGTCTTTTCATTCAGCAGCAGTTTTAGCATTAGCAGTGTTTATTAGCCATGGTCCTGTCAGCAATGTTCACTGCAGGACAACAGCCTTCTCCATGGGTCTGATGCTTTGTCCTATATGAACATGTCCTACATGTTCTACATGAAGCTAACTATAGACAGTGATAAACATGAGAGGTGAGACCTGTACAGCATTCTTGGGCAAGGGTGCTCAGAGAAAAGAGAGGGCACCAGGAGATGGCAGAGGTGGCCCAAATAAGTACAATATACACAGTCACCACTAAATCCTACTCCTTAAGGCCCAGTTGATCATATAAGATACCAATGATACTACCCTTGATAAATGAAACTTTGCAGAGCTATGCAGTGTTGGATGTCCCTTCTGTCAGCAGAGCTCACTGCTTCTCAGCTGACTATCCTGGACAGAGTAACTGGGGTCAGGTTTTCACATGCCTAAACTGTTCTCCATTCATTTCTCTTTACCCACTGGCATCAAGGAACACCTGCCTTCCTCGTGCCTTTTAACACCTTCTAATTATCTTCCTGTACAACTTAGTTCACAGTCTGTTGTCCTGAGTTAGTGGTACAGTAGTTTATTATCATCCAGTGCCCTCTTCATCTCTACCCATCCAATCATGTCATCATGGGCAGCTACCAGTTTGGTCAAGCATGATTCCCCCTCAGTGATTCTATGCTGACTGCTCCTGATAACCTTGTTTTCTTCCATATGCTTGGAGATGACCTCCAGAACCAGAGGTCCAGTGTTATTCACTCACTTTATCTGGGATGGAGGTGAAGCTGTGTGTCCTGTAATTTCCTGTGTTTTCCTTGTTCTTTGCTAAGACTAGAGTGACACTGGCTTTTTCCAAGTGTCACTCTAGTCTCAGGCAAGTCTCCCTTTCTCCTTAACCTTCCAAAGATGTGGAGAGTGGCCTAGTAATGACATCTGCCAACTCTCTCAGACTGATGGGTGCATTCCTTCAGGATACATGGATCTGTGGACCTCCAGCTTGCTTACATGATCTCTAACTGAATTACTCTCAAACTATGGAAAGTCCTCCTTCCTCCAGCCTTTCTACCCTGCCTCTAAGGTGTGGAGCTATAGCAATGGACTTAGCAGTGTAGAGCAAGGCAAAGGCAGTGCTCAATAACTCCACCTTCTCCTTACCCTCTATCACCAGGGCATCTGCCTCATTCAGCAGAGGGTCCATGTTTTCCTCTACTCTGTGTATTTGAAGAAGCCCTTCTTATTGTTCTTGACAGTCCTTGCTAGATTGACTTCCAAGTGGACCTTAGGTTTCCTCACTGCTCTTGTATTATGCCCAGCGCATGTGTGCAGCCAAACCTAGTGCAGAGACTGCTCGGAATAAGGTTGGGCTCGGGCCTCTGCTCCCAGTGGCCTCCAGCTCCACCTTCCTTGTGCCCAAGCTGTGCCAGGACTGCCACAGGCTGTGCAGTGCTGCTGTCCTCTCACCCTGAGGAGCAGGAGAACAGGAATTGCTGGGCTGCCACAGCAGATGGCTCTGCTCCTTCTGAGCATCCTGAGCATTCCTTCCTCTGCTTCCTTCTTCCCCCATGTGCATCATAATGTGACAAGTGGTGATGAGAGCCACCCCCTTGACTGAGGCCCATCTAGTGGCTGCTGGTCCATTAAGCAGTGAGCCCACCTTTTCTCTAGTCTATGCTCTTGGGCTCTAGGCCCAGCTCTATCCCTAGGCCTAGTGTTAGCTCTTACCACTACTTATCAACACTGCACTAGCCTCGTGTTGAGGGTCACAATTTGAATCTCTTCAAAGACGTCTCAGCTAGTGCCATGTGGATCCTTTCCACTTTTTCTTACCACTGCCCACTGGTAGTATGTTTTGTGCCTCCTTTGTAGCACCTTACACTGAGCCTGTTCTCTAAAACCTGTCTGCAGCTCTCTAAACTCACCAGGTTCTGCCACTAAATATAAGATTTGAATTTTTTCAGAGGTGAATTCTGATGTTGAAGTTCCCTCCTAACCTACAGACAGGATTTTTGTCTACAACTCTGCTCTTCTCTGACCAAGCACTTCTCTGTGTCTTTGTCATCTGTGTTAAGACGGGATTATTCTGGAAAACCACTTCGGTACAAGGCTTTGGGAGATGCTGGAGAGAACCCTTGAAGCATTGATGGAAAACCCATTGCAGATCTCACTTTCTGGAAATGTCCATATATAGCTGAATCAGACAGCCTCCAAGTGGGTTTATTTATCCTAGCAGCATGTGTGCTTTCTCCAATGATACTCTGCTCCTCAGGTTTACATTCCCAGGGGATGAATCCTGAAAAGATCAGCTTTGAAGAACATGCAGTGACATATCTCAGCCAAGAAATACAAGTCTTCCTCTCCTGGCTTTATATTCTGTCTGTTATCAGATCACAAAAAAGGAGCCTAATTCTCTGCTGTTGCTGTTACAGCCTGGCAGCAAGATGAGACTTGAAAGGTTTTGTGCAGTGTACATTCCACACATCCACAGGTGCTGATGATATATAGCCCTCTTTATTGCCTTTACCCTTAGTATTGAATTTGTTTTAGCATATCTATTCAGACATGGAGAAATAGTATTGTTTGTTGGGAAGCCAAAGCTCTTCATAACTCACTGGTAATCTCCAGTAATTTAAACCCACAGTTTAAATCTCCTTTTTCCTGTCTGTTTCTGCCAGACACTGCCAGCTGCTGTGATACTCATCTCATCTGTAATGCTGCTAATCTGGGTGGCACCATGTTTGGCAGAGTGCTTTGGTGAGCAGGATGAGCAGCTGGGAGTTTAGCTGACCATGACAGTGTGTATGATCCTCACAGAGAAGTACCACACATGTCATGCACAAAGAATGTTTGCTGCTTACCTGCCTTGTGTCCAGGTTTGACAGCAATGCCACCTCCTACCAGGCTGACAGCAGCGTGCCTTGTGCCTCCCTCTTGGCTCTGCCCCACAGCAAAAGCCCTCCATGAATTCCTGCCCCCTGTAGTGAGTCTAGGATTGCCAAGTTCCCAGGAAAGACATTCCCACTGTGGTGACAACCATGCTAATTCTTTTGGGAGATCCCCTTTTTCTTTTGGAAGCTTTCCAATGATGCTGCTTTTGCCCCTGTTCCCATTTCCTCCCTGTGGTTCTGGCTGGACTCTGCACAATCCTCTCACCTGCTGTCTGAAGTGACTCTTCCTCTGGTTATGTGTAGCTCCATCTCTTTGGTGTTTTTCCATGAGCTGTTGCTCGTCATCTGAAGGTGGGAAAGCACCATTTACCAGCACTGGATGAAGAAGTCAGCAAGTCCACTTGTTGCTGTGCTTCTCATTGGAGAGAGGTGACCAGCTGTGATGGCTTCCAGTGACCAAATGTCTGTCCAGGTGACTGTAAGTGGCTGCAAATTTACCACACCAGCTACTGGGACCAGTGTGGGCTAGGCTGGTCCACAGGTACCGAGGCTCTACAATGGGTTGTGTGGTTCTGTGTTTGCTGGCAGAGCTGCCTTCTTCTCCTATCTCTAACATCCAAAGTAGACATCAGGCAGCGCCACCATCAGCACTCAGCCTTTACCAAGCAGAAAGGTCAGTGTGCCTGGAAAAGTGCTGCTTGGGTGCAGCCCAAGCCCAGGGGGTGCCACTTGAGCCTCTTTGGGACCTGGCCTGGAGTATCAGATCCAGAGAGATGATCTGAGCAAACAGGCTTTTGCAAGACTGTTTTCCCTTCCCCTTAAGGGCACAGTTTCTCAATTTATCCCAATTAAAGTTATGATTAAGCACAGTTGATTTAACTAAAAATATCAGGAGTAATCTTTTACCCATAGAAATGGGATTTGGTAGCAATAATTGACTCAAAATTAGGCTGCAGCCACAGACCACGATGTATTGCTGTGGCCTGGATTGCACTTGGGCCCCTTCCAGGAACCCACTTGATACCCATGAGAGACTTCCAACAGGGAGGGGATCCAGGCTGTGCAGTGGCTGCTAACACCAGTCATTTCACAACAAGGATTTATTTCTGGCCTGTTCAAAAGAGAGGGTTATATTTTATATTTACACTCGGCAATAACTGAAGAAATGTTCCTGTCTTCAGCGAGTCTGAGCCCTAAGGATTTCTTGCAAGAAGGTGATATTCACAGACATGCACAGTAAAGGGTTTGATTTTTTAGGCAGTGTGACTCTGTTGGCCTAAATACTGCCCTATGAACCATAGATAATGTGCTCTATAACATTAGATTTTTGTGGTATCATGTTCCCATAGCATAGTTTCAAGGTTGTGCTGGCTGGTTTTGTAATCATCTGACAGGATGTCTAAATTCTTTATCAAGTTCTGGTTTGTACCTCAGAGAATCTTATGCTTCCTGAGAGCTCTCACCACAGGGTACCTCACCATGTTCCATATAATCAGTAGAAGGGCACAAGGGAAATGTACATAGGTGCCACCTACAATCTGTCACGTATACCTTATTGTACTTTCTTTGAGTAGTAGCAGACAACTCCTGGATCTGTACAGGTTTCTTCCTGTAGGATATGGTATTCTAACTGCTTATGGACTTCTGAGGAAGTGCCTGCACCTTACAAAATCCATGAAAGACCAGCACCTCTGCACAACAACCTAATCTTATTGCTGGGGAGTGTGTCTAACAGTGGAAATCAATTCAAGGTGACTTAGAGCACTTGTATCTCAGCACTCATCTTGCTCACTCAACTGCATCTGGAGGTCATCTCAACAATCATTAATGCCAAAAATACAAATTGGGAATTCTTTGTGTTTGCCAGCTCTTAAATGTGGGAATTTCACATTTTCACGTTCTTTCACTACAACCTTGAAGAGGCTTGGAACACTTTCCTTAGGAAAAAAACCAAATACACCATGCCTCCTTTCCCACCTCTGAACAGCAGAGATTGCTGCTTAAACTGCTGAGTCTAAATCGTCAGCTAGTCTGAGATGTGAGAAAGTGAAGTGCCTCTGCTGATGGATGTCTGACAAATGAAACAATCCTGTTTTACTCAGAGAATGTTTAAAGGTAAGAAAACAGGGTGTTTAAAGTGATTTCATGTTGGTGTTTTTACAGGGAAATGTAATGGACTTCATACTTTTCCTGCTGAGGGCCTTGAGTTTCTCATCCTATGAGATATAATTTCTGGAAAACCTCACCAAGAACAGTGTTGCTATATGAATAGGGAATATATAGAGCAACAGAGTGCAGTGACTGGAAATCAATCCAGTGTGAGTATTCACTCCAGTGAGTGCAATGGATTTTAGATAGTCGTTTTGATTTTGGGTTTTTTGTTTTAGTGGATTGTTTGGGTTTTTTTTTAGAGTCTGGATGGGGACTTCTGTGTCCTTCAAAGAGGCTTGGTGTCATAGTGAGATCAAGCCAGCAACTTTTCAAGGCTCAAGGTCTAATTGTTGCCAAGAGATAAACTATTTATAGTCCTAACACCTGACTAGTTGTTAAATAGCTGTTGCTGATAAAACTTTGGTACAGAATTATCACTTCAGATTGAGACTGAGCTGAAAACCCAAAGACTTGGAATGCTTGAAAGGATTCAGGTATGAGTTAACATGCATTTAAGAAGGTGAATTTCATGAATGTTCCATAAATTATGTGTAATTTGGCAGGATTAGACTTTGGTAGTGATAGACAGGTCCTTTACCTGTAAGTAAACAGTGAACTTACTTAAAATAAGATTCCTAAGTGTTTGGTTACAACATTAAAACACAAAAGGGTTTATCTATACCAAATGGGCCTTCAGCTAGTAGGATCTATGCTTAACAGTCACCACCGCATGGTGACCCCCCTCATTCTAACACAAATATTCCCTTGACCTCCATATATTTGCTATAAAAGCAAGAGGGAACATATCAAAGCATGGTGGACTGAGTAGTTTGTTTGGAGAAGCTGACTGAGCATAATTGACCTCAGAGATGGGGTGGGGAGGGTCAGGGAGCAGGACAATATTAATTCGATAGGGTAATAAATGTTTCAACATATCACAGCCTTCTTAGTTATTTTGCATGGGGCTACAGGAGTCCAGACCAATTTGCTGAAAAACATTGAGCTATAAAACAGTCTGGAGCCTACTACAACTCCAATCCTCTAAAACATAAGTGAAAAAGAAAAACAGACTGTCACTCACAAGGGTGAAAGCAGTTCAGAACTGTCTCCCGCTCGCAGTACTCCCATGTGATCGTGTACTCTGGAGCCATTTTAGGACATGCTTACAGTCATCTGAAGGAAGAGAAACCAGCTATGGTCAAAACCTAAGTCCTGGGGGCCAAGGATATGCCTGTGTGCTCTGAAAAAAGTGCTAGATAAGGCTGACAGGCTGAAATTTGTCCAGACTGTTTTTTTCAGGCCAGCTCTACCTGAGTTGGTTATGTGGAGTCAGGAACTCACCGGGGCTAACAGCTCACGATGGAATTTGGAAGCAGGGGCCATTTTCAGTCCAGTCTGTGTTTGCAGGGATAGTGTGGTGGAGCTGCTTAAGCATCACTGCCCTCTTCCTCAAGCACAGCGGCCCCTTTGACTGTAATGTATGGTGGGAGTTTGCAGGTCTAAGAATTCCCTGTGCAAGGAGCATACTTTAGACCCCACCTTCAATAGCAGAGAAGCTCAGCAAGGCAGAAATAAAGCATGAACTTTGTGAATCCTTTCAGCATCTTCATGCCATCTTGATCTAACCCAGTTCCTGACACAATTGACACAGCAGTGTCGTGATGGTGCTAAGCTGTGCTATACAATTCTGATGTATTTTCTTCCCAATCACAGTTGTACTGTAAGTTATAGATTTTATTCTTTGTGCTGGTATCAGATGGAGATGTGTGTGCTCCCAGTTCCCGGCCATAAAACTAAGCAGATCCACTGATCAAACTGGCCTGTAGTTATTACTAAAGGGATCTGCCTCCTTCTACCTACAGCTTGATAGCGCTGACCAGGCACACAGGCTCAGGCTCAGGAAAATGGTCTGGCTCACTCCCTGCTGTTTTTGCCATCAGATACCAGCTAAATCTGCATTTACCAGACCACAGCTCAGGAGCAATGGGAGACAATAGCAGTTGCTGTTACTACAGTGAAAAGGCCAGCAAGTGCCTTAGAGTAACTCTTGGTGCCAGGCAAGTTGTCACTAGTTTTCAGTAGGAAATCTTCATATACTTTGCATTTAGCAACTTTCCTCTCGAGCTTTTACAGCCTTAGATAGATAGATAGATAGATAGATAGATAGATAGATAGATAGATAGATAGATAAAACCACCAGACTATTTCAGCAGAGGAGGTTCAAACAGTGACAGCAATGCATGTTGTCAAAGGGATCCTTTAGTGTCAAAGGAGCTTCTACCTCTGCTGGAAGATTTCCATGATGTTGGAGTAAATTAGCATCTTCTGAGGGGAAAGTTTGGCAGTTCAGCCTCCTAATGGCCTGCTGAAATAATAGGAATGCTAATATTCCAAATATTTTATGACAGAAAGTGTTAGCATCCTGCGGTACTTGGCTTAAATGCGATCTATTCTCAAATATTGTGTGGAGTGTTCAGAAAAGGCAGACTGGGATCAGACAGGTGCAGGCAGGGAGAGCTGAGCAGAACAGGGGAACTGAAGGCCTGTCTGGGACAAGGAGAACTTGGCTGGCTTAATGCTAGTGAGAAAGTATCCCTGAGTAGATACCAGTGGTTTCTATAAATAAAGCAAGGGCATAACACCAGAGAGAGTGAGGAGCCAGTTAAGCTAAATAACAGAGCTGGCAGCAAAAGAAATAAAGGATGGTAAGTCAATTAGGAGAAAATTTGTAATCACAAGAGAAAGGCCTTGAACAATATGGATGTAACAGGCACTGGGGCCATAGCCAGGTTGGACACTGCTCCTTTGTATATTGTTATTGTAAGCTACAGCCATTTGAAAGATCTATAATACTGGAGGTGCCCAAATCAGTTAGCAGTCTCCCATAGGCACCTAGAGTCTCCTGGGAGCTGCAAGCACTGTGTCCTCAGCTTTATGCTTTTGCTTGTACCTGAGCCCCCTCAGAAGTGGTTTAATCCTGGGGATTAATCCTGAAGGGCATCTCACCATGGCATTGCCGCAGGCTGTCAGATCCAAGCCCCATTTATCTTGTGTCACAGTATTTTAAATTCAACTAGAGGAGGAGACAGTTGTCCACTACCCATATTTTCACACACCTTCTTTATTGACAAGCTCTGTAATGGGCTAATCCCACTGACTGCAAAAGGAACTTGAGCTCCCAAATGTCAAGTACCTGTTGGCTCTAAATAAGATTTGCGTTGTGTCCTCAGCAGTTCTTGCAGCCCCTCACTATGTGTACATCCTTCCTTGTTCATTTTTGATGGATCTGTTTATATTTGGAATTACAATTGTCATAGTGTTTACTAACCCCAAGGGACAAGACTGAAAGATGTAATAGGTCCCTTTCAGTACCTTGCTCCTATTACCAATCATGTAGTACCATGCTAGTTTGTTTTATCAAATGAATAACTGGAACAATGGAGATACCTGAAGTTGGATGAGACCATATGGAGACAGAGGCAACCTGTGTTACACAGGCTGATATTGTGGCAGGGGGATCTTAGCCCTTACCTGACTTAATTTTTCAAGTTCTGCTACCAGTTTATTTTTCTCTCCTTCTGTCACTTCGTTCAGTTCTACTTCTTGGTACTTTGGATTGCTCCTTTCCTCTTCACACTGTTAGCCTTAAAAAAACTTGAGAACTTCATTTGTGTTCTGGCTACAGAAAAGAACTGGTGCACTTAACAGGTGGGTGAAACACCCTATTCAGGGACTCAATAAACTACTGGATTATCCAGCATCCTGGGCAGATGAAGTCCCACATGACTGAATTGTTCACACTGGGAATGGAGTGTGGAGGAAGGCACTTATGTAATAACTGAAGTCATTGTAATAACTGTGTCATTGCTGAACCAACCCAAAGCATTTTACAGCACAAGCAAAGGCCTGGGCTTCAGCCTGTGCAGGTCATGGCAGAACATGTAAGTCACGCTGGCACTGCACACCTGACATGCACTTCTGAGAAAGGGACAGGAGCAGCAAGCATACCACTCGCCCATGGACAAAAACTACAGTTTCCAGCTCAGTCCCTGGTCCAGCCAGCTATGCCTGTTTAAATTTCCATGCTTGCAACATGTGTGAATATGTAAATGCTTCCCATGGACAGCCAGAAGGACCGTGTAGGGACGAAGCAGGATTAAGCCCTCTCTTAACACAGAGTGAGAATGTTGTCTACATTTTATTGTACTTGGCAGTAAACTGTGCTCTCTGCTGGGACACAGCTTCTATCCCAACTTGAATTTCTTGCCTCTTGGCAATGAGCTGTGCTGTAACATGATTGACTTTGACCTCTCTTTAAAAGTAGGGACTTCTGGAGCATGTTTGTGCTGCTTTCCAGCATCTCGCTGGGGGCCTATCAATAGAACTGGCTTTGCAAGTCAGTAAAGACACAGAAAATCCCGTGGTGCTTGAATAAAGCCAAGTCAGATTACAATACCTCTTTGTCCCAAAACTGCCCAAAACATAAGGTCCCACCCCCTAATCCTCATAGAATAGGCATACATTTTGTGTGGGGACCCCAAACCTGGACAGAACTGTAACTAAGTTCTCATTTTGCCAAAGTAAACAATGAGGCTTCCTCAGGCCATACTGGAAGCCACTGCAACCTGAGATCTCATCCTGCCACAGCCTCCATGAATCATGAAGGAGAAAGAGACCCTTAGGTCAGGTATGCAGCTAAGTAGCAGCAAAAGAGATGGTTGTGGGCTGGGCTGTACATGCACCATTGTGGCTAGTGAAGCTGGTGTGACACGGTCAAATGGATGTAAGCAGCCCTTGATATTTCTGCTGACAAGTTCCCAGACTGTAGCCAAGCCTTACTCAGTGCTGTCTTTATGCTGGTTTTGATGCACATTGATTTAAATGAGTAGTAAGTTGTCATACACTAGTGTGGGACAAACTTGTCAGGGCCCAGCCTCCAAAAAGATACAACTTTGTGTGGGCTGTTTTATAGAATAGAAAATGTTCTAGCTATCTCCAAGCATTTCAAAAAGGTAGCCAAGTTAGAAGATTAACAAACTCTGAAGCTGATGAGTAAAATTAAACATCCTGAGAGGTCCATGCAGCCCATCCAAATTCTGCAGGGTCTATGCAGATACCGCATTTCTGTTTTGATTCGGGGAGATATAAGGTGATTGAAATATTGCTCAGTGCCTACAGTCACATGGGATGAATACAGACAGAGGAGCTAGTCAGGTGCCACGAAACATCCTTTCATGTACAAGGAAGGAACACATGAGGTAGGGCTTGGAACATGTAATAAATCAAACAGAACTACAGACAGTATTGTTGAAGACTTGGAATTAGAATTTATTCCCTTAACACAGTATGCTTTTCTTCTTTAGTTGCATTCCTGATTTGTTACCCATTTCTCATAATGTTTAACTGCCTCTTGGTTGCTACGTGTCCAGAAAAGTGTGTATTTTCTCATGTATAATTTTCTTGGAGACAAATCCCCATAAAAATGTGGCTCAGCTCAATTTTAAACAGACACTTTGAGTCTACTGTATGCTTGGGTTCCTGGACTCTTGACACCACCTCACCTTACCTGTCAGTGCACAGCACTAAGGTAATTTTTCTGAAGAACAGAGAGCCATATACTCACTTTTCTGAGGGCCCAACCCCAGCTTAAAACATCTGGGGTGAGCTGGGCTGACACACATATTGTGCACTGAGAGAGCAGCAGTTTGTTTAAGAGTTAAGATCTACTTAAGGAGAGGTTGCCATTCTCTGAGATTTCTTGACATACACATGAACAGGCAAAGAGATTTGTCCAATCTTACCAAGTGAAATCTTTGTCCTCTTCTTCCTTGGGACATATACAACAATCAATTGAATCAACTAAAACATCACCCAAATAATGTTTCTCTTACTCAGCGTTCACTTGTCTGTACATGATGAAGTGGCCTTTGTCTTCAGAAGGTATTTTGACCTTAGAAATAACTGACTTGCACTGTGTAAAACTGTATAAAGAATTTCCTAAGGAAATGTAGGAAAACCTGAATGTCATGTAGGACTAACAGTTGTTCTGGCCTCATACATGCACTGTTAAAGAAAACAGGATGGGCTTTTACAAATATTTTAGTAGTAAAAGGAGGAATAAGGATAGTGTGGGTCCACTGTTGAATGAAGTGGCAGCCCTGATAACCAACAATGCAGAGAAGGCAGAAGTGCTAAATAACTACTTTGCTTCAGCTTTTACTCCTAAGACCAGCTCTTGGGAGCTCCAGACCCGGTAGGTAGGAGTGATAGCCTGTAAGAGTGAAGTTTTTCCAATGGTTAAAGAGGACTGGGTTAGTGATTAACTACAAAAGTTGAATATTCATAAATTGATGGGTCCTGCATCCAAGAGTGTTGAGAGAACTGGCTGGTGTTTTTCTTCCACTCTCTATTATTTTTGAGAGATCGTGATTAACAGGAGAGGTACCTGAGGACAGAAGGAAAGCTAATGTCACTCAATCTTCAAAAAAGGTAAAAAGGAAGATCTGGACAACTACCAGACCAGTTAGTCTCACTTCCATCCCAGGAAAAATGATGGAGCGGTTCATTCTGGAGGTCATCTCTAAGAATATAGATGACAAGATGTACAGCCATTCAGGAAGTCTTGGAC
>VZRI01007445.1:0-66902 GCA_013397515.1 Upupa epops | reverse complement strand
TCCAGCAGCTCTGTGTCCTTCTTGACCTGAGGAGCACAGAACTGGACACAATAATCCAGATGCAGTCTCACTAGTGCATAGAAAAGGGGGAGAAGAACCATTCTCAATCTGCTAACCAGCCCCCTTCTGATCTGCCCCAGCATGATGTTGGCCCTCTTGGCCACAAGAACACATTGCTGACTCACAGTCATCCTGCTGTCCACTAGGCGCCCCAGGTCCCTTTCTCCTACACTGCTGTCCAACAGGTCAGTCCCCAACCTATACTGGTCCCTGGGGTTGTTCTTGTCCAGATGTAAAACTCTACACTTACCCTTGTTGTACCTGATTACGTTTCTCTCTGCCGAGCTCTCCAGCCTGTTCAAGCCTCGCTGAATGGCAGCACAGTCTGCTGGGGTGTTGGAGACACCAGCCAGCTTTTTGTCATCAGCAAACTTGCTGGCAGTACACCCTAATCCCTCATCCGAATCATTAATGAACAGACTGAAGAGGACTGGTCCCAATACTGATCCTCGGGGGACCCCACTAGATACAGACCTCTAGACTCTATCCCATTAACCACTACTCTCTGGCTTCTATCCTGCAGACATCTTCAATAGATGCCAAAGTGTTTTTCACTTGTTCTGATCTACTACCAGTGAGTGTCAGTGGAAGTTTATGGTGAAACTTACTGACATAATTTCTAAATAAGAGTATAGAAGTGAGAAGAGTTTGTACTTGCTAGTTCTTGTCTAATGTTAGTATTATGTGGAGGTGGGCAAGCCAAATTTCTATATTAGAATGTAATGTTATGGCAAGAACAACTGAGGTGGTATAAAACTGCTTCAGTTAGATAACAGGAATGCACTAAATATTCTAACAGCCATGCAGCACAGAGGAACACATTTTCACTGGCTAGTCTTTCTCTTTTATTTGTGCCAAATCAAAAAGTTGTGTGGCTTTTGACACTGATTTTACTCCTCAGTTGTCCCTTTCAATTTACAATCATTTTTTCAATTTACTAAAAATTGGACAGTGACATTTTCATATTCTATACAACTGTACCAGAGGTAATCAGTATGTGTTTGTCATAGAGTCTTGCTAATTGAAACTGCAATTATGTACATCAAAATCGTCTTTCCAGTGGCTGAATTGATCCTTGTTATTCAAAATACAAACACAGTGCTAGTGGTTCCTTTAAGAAATCCGGCTTTCTAATACAATTGAACACCAAACACCTTTACTTTGCACACAGAATGCCTTCATAATAAACAAAATATGTCACTCAGATTGTATGTGTTCTGTATGTTATGGAAACTTTCTTTAAAGCTTTAGTGACGCCTCGTGGAAGACTGTGAGAGTTCTTTTACCAGAAATTCTGCAAATATTATTAAGTATTTGATTTTTCTTTCTCATTGTAAGATGCATTATCTAAAATAACAGCTTGTTTGACTCTGTTATGAATCTTTCTAAATGTAACATCCCATTATTTGAGCAGACCACCAATTCTGAGTCATTTCATTCCTTTTATTATTCAAGGTCAGGAAGGGGGCAGTACTTCCATTTTGATCGTTGTAGTTGTGAATGTCTTTTGCAGTGCTAAAGCAATTTACCTGGCCTGAGGCATCTCTAGAATACTACAGCAATGATTTTTAGTTATTCCTCTCGCACCTAAATTATCAAATGAAATAGGTTTATTATTCTAATCCAGTAACACACTCTCTATATACATGGGATGAACTTTACATATGGCACCATTCCTATTTATATTACTCTCTGTGATTTGTGCTGTCATTGTATCTGTCTTTTAATTGTACTCCTCATAGATGAAACTTAACTGGTGAAAAGAAAGTGTGAAGGATTGTAGGAGTGGACTATTGGAGTGTAACAGGAAATAAGTTTGAATAAAATCATGTGTCTATGCTGGCTCAATGTACCATACACATACTTTTTGCATATAATGGAAAAGGAAGAATGGAGGAAGCAAGAAAGAGAAGAATAATTAATATTGTAAAATATAAATACATGTAGTATCATGCATAAAGTATTAATTTAAAATAAAACATTTTTTCCCTTTCTAAAGAAGAAAAGGAACATTCCATGGAAGCAGAATTCTATATTGTCCATTTTTCTTGTCTCCAAGCGTTCTTATGGGTACTGTCAGAAGTACAATTTCTGTTGGACTGCAGTTTACTGATACAGCAAGGATGATATTATTTTCTTACTTGGTTTTGTTCAGAAGGTACAATTCCTGTTTCTTTGAAAGACTTTATGTTAAATCTGGTTTTAATAAAGCAAAGTTTTAAAAGGTGAATCAAGTGTGCATTTGGGTTTTGTTCTCTTCTACTCCTCTATGCTTATTCCCAATGTGACAAAGGCAGGCAAGAGAGCAGAAAGACTTTGACAGTTGTATCATACTGAGGGTCAATTTTGCATTTAAAGCATAAATATACCTGTTATTATTTAAGCACACCATATACCCTCCAAAATTACACTATTTGCAATCAGTATTTACTTTTTGAGATTTTGAGTATGGCTAGAATATTCACAGAATTTATGTGTGAAGCTGTTCCTTAATATATAGCTCTATTTAAAAATTGTTTTTAAAAATGTATCAGAATTTGTCATGAATTTTTCTATAATAAAATAGCTCTTCAAACCTACTCCTTGGCAAAATGTCATTGAACAGTTACACAGGCATTACCCAACATCTGAATAATTATTTTAGTACGTTTGAATTTTTTTTCACTATTATTACATGTAAAAGAGAACTTCATTTCAGTGACTTCAAAGACTGTACTTTTTTTTTTTCTTCACATATAGTACTTCGTTTCATTTTTGGATCCAAGAACAGTACTATTTTTGAGGACATGTGGAGGCCTAGTTTTATTTGCTTGAATTTTGTTAATGTTTCTGCTACTTCCCACTCACTTTCCTTTTTTCAAATACCTTCCCTGATTCTTTTTTTTTTTTTTTGTATGTATTAAGGAAAGAGTGCTATACTTAGTACATATTTTTACATCCTTAGAGCAGAAAAGCATGTCTTGTATATCTGCAGATTTTATCTTGTTTTCCTTAGCTGCTCATTATATGGGACCTGGAAAGCCAGGACATTTATCCTGTTGATTTCGAAGGTTCCAGAATTTCAAGATCTTGATTTTGCACAAACAAGTGAAAATGAGAAAACTCTACTCCAGTAGGCCGTTGAAAGACAGCAAATTAATTTTTATAGAGTAGCAAAACTAGTAATGTCAATCTGTGAGCTCAATTTAAATTTGCACTGACAAAACCATCAAGGTTAGGTGAATAGAATAAAAGTGATAAGAATATGATTATAATTTTTATTATCTAGTTGGTATTATCTGTTATCTGCCACGGATTACTAGAAACAGTAACTCCACCAGAAAGAGCAAAGGCATAGTAAAGTTAAACCCCTTTACTACTCTGGTGGAATTGTTCATCTGATTAATTGATCTCTTGGTTCAGGTTATTGTAGGCAATGCAATGACAAATACAACTATTTTCTTTTGATTTTTCAGAGTATTTTAGTGAAAATGTTATGTCTTTTATCTGGAGGGATCAATGACCACACTCTCCTGCTTAAAATTATGCATTCTTTAATCTTATAGTCATACTGATTAAGTTTCCTCCCTTCAGCTCTGTACAGTAACTCTATTGAGCAATGTGGCTGAGGAACTTTCCAGAATCAGTAAGGCTACCTCAAGTCGTTCTCTGTTGGCATAGTCTTTAAGTCTTTGGCATTCAAAAACTCTAATAAACTTGAAAAACAATGAAATTGATTTGAAAGTCTTGTAGGATGTCATTTCATATATGATCATTTTTTTAAAATGTCTTTTCCACATTGTTATAATCCATGATAGCAGTAGATAAGGCTACTCATTTTTGTATCAAAAATGTTTAGGTTATATAACAGTAAAAGGGTTAACTATTAAAAACGTTATTTTATTTCTTATTTCTCCATGACATCTCAAGTTACATCAGATTGAGTACTCTTCCTTTTCATTTTGTTTATTTTCAAAACATTCTTTCAAGTTGGTTTAGTGCACTTGTTCATAAAAAGATTATTATGAAATGTTCAATATGTTTAAAAATTATTAGGAGTAGCACATTTTCTGTAATTTAACAAAAACTGGAGTTATATTTTACTGATACTTGTACATGATCATTGTTATCAATAGATTTGAATTAGTTTTCTGCATCTATCTGATTTTGAGTTGCTTTGAAATAGGCTAGAAATCACATAGAGATAACATGACATCTGTTTCTGTTTCTAGTTAATGTTGATAGCTGTAATGACTTAAGGGTCTTTCCTGGATCAAAAGGAGTTGAGTTAAAGACAAAGGATTCTGTTTCAGCAATGAAAACTCTAGTTGAAATTACTGGCATTTCTGTCACACTTAATGAACACTATCAAATCTATTCTTCATCATATGGGACAAATCACTGTCACTCACTCCAAAGTGTAAACAAGCACATTTATTGGCATGTATTTTACTCTTGCACAGTACCTGTATAAAGAAGTTAAACACCCAAACTAAACCCCACTCTCTTTAAAATACACACAGGATTGGTGGCTCCACCATGTTCCTGGACAGCCTATTCCAACATTTGATGACCTTTTCAGTGAAGAAATTCTGCCCAGTAACCAATCTGAACCGCCTCTGACTCAACTTACAACCATTTCCTCCTCCAACATTTGATGCTACTTGGGAAAAGAGACCAACCTCCACTTCACTACCACCTCCATTCAGGAGTTGTAGAGTGATAAGTTCTCCCCTGGCTAAACAACTTCACTTTTGTCAACTGCCCCTCATAGGGCTTATGCTTCACCAGCTTTATAGCCCATCCTCAAGACATGCTCCAGCACCTCATTGTCCTTGTAGAGAATGGCACAAAACTGAACACAGTATTCAATATGAGACATTATCAGTGTTGGCCATGCTATTTGTACTAAAATTGAGAGTGCTGTTGGCTTTCTCAGCCACTTGGGCACACTCCAGGCTCATAATCAGTTGATTATCAACCAATACCCACAAGTCCTTTACTGACGTGATGTCTTCAGCCACCAGGACATGGGCCTACTGGCAGATGCCACAGAGCTGATCAGGGGGCTGGAACAATTAAGCGAATAAAGAAAAGTTGACTGTTGAGTTGTTCAGCTTGGAGAATAGCTCCAGGGGGACCTTATTCTGTCGTTTCATCAGTTAAAGGGGGCCTATTAGAAAGCTGAGGAATGACTTTTTACAATAGCTCATAAGAATAGAGAGGACAGCTTCAATCTGAAAGAGGAAAGAATTAGATTGATATTAGGAAGTAGTTCCTCCGAATGAGGCTGGTGAGACACTACTACGGGTTGTTGCCCATCTAAGTTGTGGATGTTCTATTACTAGATGTGTTCAGGGACAGGTTGGATGTGACTTCAAGCAACTTGGTCTAGTGTGAAATGTCCCTTCCCATGACAGAAGTGTGAAACTGCATGGTATTTTCAACCCAAATCATTCCATGATTTTATGATTTTATAGGAAATCTCAGAGTTTAGCATATACCTTTTCCACCAAATTCTGTTGTGAGATTTTATTCTGTGGAACTTACTAAATTTTTTCAGTAGGTTGTTATGTTCTCCATGCTCAGCACCTGCCAGCTTTTCATTTCCATAACATTTAGCTCCATAGAGTATGTGTTGTCTGTAGAATCCTAAATGCAGTCCCTATGGAGAGGAAGTATTCTCATCAGATGCCATCTGATATGAATATCACAGGAACATAACCTGTTTCTGTGGTGGGGGTAGCTGACATCTTTAACCTAGTCATGTAGAACTGTGAGAACTGAGTTCTCAGCCTAGTCACAACTGATGTCATTCTTCTGCTGTTTGTTAGGCAGTGAGAACAATACACCTGTATTGCACCAAAACTCAAATTATAACAGAATATACAGAATATCAGTCAGGAAAAGATGCTGGAGTTTTCCCCATGAACTCATTTCTTCTTGCTTACGAATAACTGTTGCCAAAGATTTGTTTCACCTTCCTTCTAACCCTTTTCTGCCTCAGCTTGTTATTTTTTTTTATTTTTTTTCTTTTGTTTTGCCAAGATATTCTTCCTCATGGAAGTCTGAAGTTTCCATGAAAAGTATTAGCTGTGATAAAACTTTCTAGGCTTCAGGGTGTAATTATTGATTATGGGATGCAAATCCACAGAACAGTGACAAGTGGTTCAGTTAATCATCTCAAGGGGAAGAAAAATGTAATGTCTACACTACATCATTTGAAGAAAGAATGAAGTCTAGCTCTTCCTAAACTCAGTGAAGTACCCTACATGCATCATTGTTCCTAAAGGGATTGTTTGTTTATTGAAAACGTTCAGTGTTGTACTAGTGAAAAATGAAAATAAATTCCAACCTCTTGAGATAATGTATGTGAAACAGGGCTCTTATTTTCTTATTTGCATCCCAGTTCTGCAATCTGTGATGATCTCCTGCAGTCTGACATCACAAAATAATGACATGTTCTTCTTTACTCTACAATAATTAAAATAACGTTGCTTTCAGTTTGAAATCTAGTGCACTTTCCACCAATCTTTTCTGATGTAAATAGTCACAAAGACTCCTTTTGTCTGAATTCAGATAAAAAGCAATATTCACTAAATTCTCAAGTAGTAGTGGAAAACAAAAATACAATAGCACTTAACAGGAACACACAAAATTTCAGATTCTGTATAAATATACGTAAAGCATAAATTATACAGTCCAACTGATAGTTGTAGTTCATCATCAGTTCCCCTCATGAAGAGAAATTATACAAGAAGAAGAGAAAGAAGTTAATTTCTATTGACTCGAGTCCTGTATACTGATTTAGTTTTGACCAAGGAGAGTATATAAACATAAATCTAAACTAGAATTCTCTGGTACTACAGGCAGCTAGGTCATCTAAATCTTTCATACACCCTTCATCAGTGCAAATTCATTCTGAAAATGTGTGATGTAAAGTGCCAGTTGGTTACTACATATTTTGATTATTTGATTCTTTAATTACAATTAATAATTCTAATAGTAAATATGTAATCTTATAGTCACAATAGCATACACTTAGAAATTACCTTTAACATCTACAGGTGAATTTAGAAAGTCAGTACTTTAAACAAAAATTGCTAGATAGTATTTGAAATTTATGTAAAAAGCCAGGTATTCATATTTAAATGGCATCAGCAATTTCCATGGTGTCTGAACTTTAATTCTTAAAAATGAGTTCCCAACACCAAAAGGAAAGTGCAATTTAAAGCTACTGGCACTTAAGGTGGAAATTCCTTCTCCATATTAGGTCTTTCTATCAGATACAAAAGCAGGGTTTTTAAACATCATTCTCACCAAGTTTTGTGGCAAAAGGTGCCAGTTCTGGAAACCATACCTGTGAACTGTTTTATCTTTCACTTGCTTTACAAAAATGACTCCACAGAATTCCTTTCTGAAATACCTTCCGAGCCACAAAATAAGATCTCCTATGTTGTCTGGGAAATAGATAAACCAAAAAGCCGTTCTTAGTTTGGTTTAAAAACATTGACAAGATAGTGGTATGGGCTCACAGTTTTTAAGTGTGGTGGCATAGAGTATGCTGTTGAATTGGCAAAAATGTCTGTAAGCGTGGATTTTTACTGCTGGTAATGTGCATCCCCACATTATGAAGCTTCCTGTTGGGCCCTTTGCCAGAAAAGCATTAAATAACATTACGGATTCAGTGGACAGTTGCCAAGGTATTTTCTGCCAGGCAGTTTGTGAAGTGATTATGGATCCTTCATAGGCTATGGACTAGTTCAAAGGGATCATCACTTACAGGAGAATCAGGCCAAAAGTTTCAAGTGTTTGCTTTTAAAAAAGCATCAAAATCAAATGAATCATGGACTCAGCAGTTAACAAAGTTCTAGACAGAACACTGTGAATCTGGTAAGTGCTGTCAATTCTTTATATTACCATTTCAGATGCTTTTCTTAGGACACACCTGCCTGACTGTTAATATCTAATGTCCTTTAGAATGCTCTAGTGTGCACCTCCTTTAAGTATCAGTATTTACCAGACTCAGTGGATGTTCTAAGGATTTTGCTTGAACATTTCAAACAGTATCATATAAGGAAACGTAGGTATCTGAATAGATTCCAAAGTCAAAATACTCCATGGATCTTGGTGCTTTTAGGCTTCAATTTAGAGATCTATTCATTTGATCCATTTACATTCATACAAGAGCCTCATGTAATTTTAAATTCCCCAGTGAACTCACTGCAACTCTAGGTGCATCATATCTATCATCCTCTCTGGACATCATGTTTGGACACCATAGTGACAGTCAAATGCTTGACTTCTGTAAGCTACTAGTATGTGTCTGAGAGAGTTTTTGTAGAGACCAGTTTACACACATTAAGTGTCACTTGCAATGCCCTTCAGCTATCTGTCTACAAGACCTACCCTGCAGACACAGTCAGGGTATATGTCATCTATGGATCTTCTGGCACACCTACCAAACATTTTGCATGTTCTAGATACTCTCGATGCTCCAAAGAATTATCTGTTGTCCTGTAAACTACTTGTACAATCATTTAATAGAGAGAAGTAGTATTCTCCAGAGGCATTGATCTGAACAATCTGAAATACCAACTTTGGGATGCAACTAAACCACCATGGAGGTGATATTCTCCATATAACATAGAAATCCAATACATAAGATTTTATCATTGGTTTAAAGTTGTAGAAACTATGGGAATTATGTGATCTGGAGTATCAACTGGAACACAGACAGTATAGACAACTGCATTTTTAATAGTACTTCAAATGGACAGCTGAATCAGGAGCTTAGCTTTTATAAAGTGAAGCTAGGTTAGAATAACACCACCAGTGGCCTATTGGAAAAAGAATACTGAATCTGACTGGAATTATGTAGATTCTTCAAAAAACACTATAGAAGGCTTTCATGCCTGATACCAAAAGTGGGTGGAAGCTGGTGAAATCTGTCTGCTTCCACCTACCCAGTAACATATAGATGAGTATTACATCAAGCTATATTATAGTCCCCATAAGAATGTATGGCTTTCATTGTTAGAATACCTGAGGGCAGTACTGTACGTCAGTATGCAGATAGGTGCAAGCTCCTCTATGCTCTGATGCCAATGTAAACTGGGCTGATGTGATTGTAAGCCTTCTAAAGTCATGCTGTTTAATAGCCAGCTGGCTTGGAGTGTATGTAGAGTAAGTTTGAATCTTTTTTACATATGCATGTGTACACTTACACCTTTTTCATTTTAATAAAAAAGAAAGATCTAGTTATGGCAGAATTTATTGAAAGAAATGAGGATTCATGAACTAATATAAGAACTTCTGATGACCTCCCCCCCCCCTTTTATTCAAAATTTAGCATTAGTCCATAAAAGGGATAAAGCTGAAGCCCTTTAAACAATCATTTTGATTGAAGTAGATGTCCTTGAAACCATTGAGATTAAATATACAATCCCAATACTAAGAATTACTAGTTTTACTTTATTTTTTTGATGGCTGTATGCAATGGTAAATTGTAAAAATATAATGGTATTACATTATATGTAAAGATGTAATTGCAATAGTAATTGTAATGGTAATTGTAAATCATAAGACAGAGGAGCTCTCTGGTCTTACAAGACCAGAGAAGAAGGGAAGAAGGCAGGAAGTACATTCCCTTTTATAGATTCTGTCCATGAATCACCTGTAGAGTCAGGACACTGATGCAGGGGGTCTGCTGGGAAAGCTACCCCTAGTTTCAAAATAAAATGTTCTTTCAGCGTAAAAGCACCAAAATTAACAATTGAAAATTTTATAATTTTCAAACTGCAGCATTGCATCACATAACAAAAATTCTCTCTTCTCTTTCAGGATCTGTACATGATATGAAGTAATAAACACTCCTTTCAATAAGCATTACAATGTTAGAAAAGTAATTAAACCCACTGATGGTAGCTTACCTGTGACAAAGTCTGGGAAATATTTTTCTGAGCATTAAATATATATATATATATATAATTTATTTAATTGTTGTATTATTTATTATATACATAATAGTCTCAATATGATTACCTTTTACTATACTTGCAAATCGATCTGCATGGGAGTATCTGGAGTATTTGTGGAAATAAAGCAATACAACCAACCTTTAAACACTTTAATTTGTGAAAAGTAGAAAAATAATGTAGAGTCTGATGACCAAGCTGACTGCTGGATATAACAGTTTTGCACTCACCAGAGTACATAAATCTTTGTGAATTCTCTCATAATAATTTTCTATGTTCTTAGTATCTTAAAATCATACACAATAAAGTCCAGAACCAGTCTTACATGAAAGCAATTATGACCATAAAGGCCTCTATGGGACAGTCAACTTTAATGAACTACTTTCAACTATTAACTGCAATAAATATAATATACAGTTGGCTTTAAGTATTATATATACATCCACAATTATGGGCCTTGAATTTCAGACTTATTTTAAAATTTGTTCTATATTTATGGGCTAATAAAAGCAGCATTATGTTCTCTATTGTGAATGTGAAAGACATCTGGAAATTTGGTAAACTAACTTTTATATTTACCAGGATGCTTTCCTGGGATGTATAGACTGTAACAGAATAATATGCACAAATCTTTGTGAGAAAACAAATCCCAAATAAATTATATTTAGGACAAGGATAATTTTCCACTCCACTGTCATTGCATCTTTCATTGATATTATATTTGATCAATTAATTTACAAATATTGACCATTTTGTTAAAGAAAAATCTTTGGTTATGTAGTAACTGTACTGCAATACAAATACAGTGATTAGGAAGCCCTGGCTAAACTAGGGTTGAGTTAAATTCAGAGCCCATGACAGTAACAGTAGACAATTTCTGTGGAAGCTTCTAGTCTAGATTGTTCTCTAGTCCTCCTTCAAGTAGCAAAGCAGTCCAAGCTAATAATTTCTTGTACCATAGAGACCAAAGAGTATGGTGGTCTTACTAATAGTTATATGCATAAGGACATAGGATATAAATGATATAAACATTAGAATAAAATGAAAAACATATAAGTAACATTATTATGATTAGACAAGGCCTTCAATGTACAAAAGAGCACAAATTTCTAGAAATTTTTGAAACCTCATTCAGCTTTTTGAGATGCACATCTGTTTCAAGACTAAATAGGGAGAATTCAATTATATGTTTGTTACCTAAAATTAGATGAGATCAATTGGGGTCAATAAATAAAACTAGAGATAAGAATTATCAGCTGTACATACTGCATCTGTACTAGAAAGAACCATTATGCTTGTGTTGGAGTTTCTTTTAAGGCTTTTAATGCTTTTTCTCCTTGATCTTGTGCATATTTACACACCTCAGCTTTCACTGCATTTGTCCTGTGATTTGGTTTGCAGTAGTTTACTTTGTCATTTGTTTAGCTTAAATAAATTTGGAAACTCAAAACATTTCTTTCCTTGTAAAGCATAGCACATCCTACATTTTTAAAATATAAATTATTTGTAATAGTGATATATTAAAATTTGTGATTAGTGATGATATTTATCAAGGGTGACATTCATTCTATATTCTTTATAGTCTGAGGGACAAGCTTTTGTATTAAAGTGCAAGATGAGCGCATACATAAATATGAGAGGTTAATAGATAATTCAGATATTTTTAATTTTATTGAGACTAAGCCAAAGACTAATACATTTTGTCCCATGGTGTAATCCTAGTGTGGAAGTAGGGTTGACATTCTTAGTTTATTCCTATTGCAGCACTGAAGTTTCAGAAAGAAGTGTTGTCAGCCATACCTCCAGTCTTGAAAGTCCCTATCTGTGAATGCAGATGAACATCCTGAATGTGTACAAGGGCATAAACACTTGTTACAAAAAATGACATATAAAGAAATTGGTATCAGAAACATGACAGTCCTTGAGGACAGTGGAGAGATCATAACAAGAATACTGATGTACTTAACAATATTTGTTTCCTCTGCCTTGGGCAGAATAATTTTGCTGCTGCTACGCTCCATGAGACAGCCAATATGATCTTTTCACGATCCTTCATTTGTAATATAAGACTTCTGGTTACCGATTTTGTTTTTCAATCAAAATTACCCTGTCATGGTTTTAACCCAGCTTGCAACTAAGCACCATGCAGCTGCTCACTCACCCTTCCACCTTTTGGTGAGATGAGGAGAAAACACAACAAAAGGCTTGAGGGTCAAGACAGTGAACAAGGTGGGGCTCATTTGCCCATTACAGTCATGGGCAAAAGACAAGCTTGACTTGCAAAAACAAAACCTTTGTTATTTAAATGATACCACCACCAATTAAACAATTAAATTAAAATAGCATGTTACCTTATTTATCACTCCTCGCTTCTTCACAGGACTAGCTCTGTTACCTTCTCCCTAGCAGCAACACAGGGGAGCAGAGAATGAGTGCTGCTTTCAGTCCTACTTCACTCCATGCTGTTGCTGCTGTTTCTCCTTCCTCTTCAAGGTATCTCTCACACGGATGGCAATCCTCTATGACCTTCTTCAGCTAGTATAAGTGTCTTCTGCAGGCCATGATTTTCCCAGCAAAGAACCACTTCAGCACAGATATCCTATAGACACTTGGCCTTTTTAAGGATTAGGGCTGCAGACAGGATTTTTCTTCACCACTTACCTCTAGGGCTGTGTATCCTCTCACCATGGGTCAAAGGGATGCTCTGGCATTCCTCTTGACCTCCTTTCTCATTCACTGGAGTGGAGCTTGATTATTTTCCTCCTGTCACACTCTTATCCAACTTATCCAACAGGTGTTCCCCTCATGAATATATTGATCATAGCAGGTGCTGATTTGCCATAGACAGGTCTGGATTAGAGAAGGGGAAATTCTTGGAGCTTCTAATGGGCCCATGATAGTAGCCCTCTGTTCTGCTACCAAAACCCTGACAGACACAAACTGAACACATACCCAAATATGGCCAATAACCTACAGTAATAATTTCATTTAAAATGCAGTTCAAATTAAAAAGCTGCCTGCTTTTACAGAATAAAACTTTGATCTTTCACTATTCATCTGTTGTCTTGGTTTTAGCTACCAGGGTTTTTTAAAAATGCTTTGGAAGCAGTCTACAATATAACCGCTTTTGATCTGAACAACTAGTTGAAGTTCAGAATTAAGTGCATTGTTTCCAATAGAACAAGAAATTCCTTAAACTGCATGAGTATTTAATTATTGATGTAATTATTTATGGAAAAGGCACAAAGATTTTTATTTATTCCTGAACAAAAGATTATTTCCTGTATCTTTTCAACTGATACCGTTCCCCAAAATCTCTACTTTCTTCCCTTCAAATTCTGCTGCTACTACCTGGCATCATTATTTCTCTGCTTTTTCTCTCTGCTGGTACTTATATTCATGCAGTTACAGATAACATTAAAAATTCTTAGTGTTGGTATCATTCATTTTAGGGTATATTCTCAAGCAGATTTCATGTATGTTCATTAGAGCACAGACATTTGCCTACTTCACATAATTCAGTTTCAGAAAGTAATATTGTAGTGAGCTTATTGTGGTGATGTCGTAGGCTGGACTTGATGATCTCAGAGGTCTTATCCAGCCTCACTAATTCTGTGATTCTGTGACATGCAGCTTTCCAACAACACATAATCATGACTGTACCCTACTATGCAGTTGTTAAGACTCAAGTGCAGGATCTGTCACTTGGCCTTGCTGAACATCATAAAATTAACCTTGGCCCATTGATCCAGCTTGTCCAGATCCCTCTCTTTCCTATCCTCAAGCAGATAAACACATTCACCCAGCTTGGTGTCAACTACAAACTTATTGAGGGTGTGCTCAATCCCATCTTCCAGTGTGTTAATAAAGATATTAAAGAAAGCAGACCCTAATATCAAACCCTGGAGAATACCACTTGTGGTCAGATTTCAGCCAGATTTAATTCCATTCACCAACATTTTGGGCTGAGTCACGCAGCTAGTGTTTTCTTAGTACAGTGTGCATTTATCCATGCCTTGAATCATAATTTTCTGAAGGAGAATGATGTGGGAAACAGTGTTTTACTGAGGTCCAGGTAGACAATGTTCACATCCCTTCCCTCATCTACAGGCAACAGCCTACAGAAAAAAGAAAGAATGTATTGACCCTGATGAGTAGTGTATGTGTGACTTAGCATTTTTAATGTTCAGTTATTTAAAGAGTTGTTTTTCAGAAATCTAATGATTTCTAGGTTTCTAAGTGTCTAGTGTAGGTATCTAGTAACACCTACATGCAGGAAATTTTAAGAAATATGGAGATGCAGAGAAATGGCACATCTTTGGACAGCACCATACTATTGGTATAAGAATTTAGAGAAATTGCTGCAAACCTGTGACATTTTAATGGCTCTTAAGGAGTTTTAGAAGAACCAAATCTGTAAAGAGGTGTCAAACATCAAATTGTAATGCTACCTTTTTTGAATTGGTATACACAACAAACCACATGTTTACTAATTATTCATCTGGTTGTGTTCTACTCACTGCTAATGATCATGTCCTCTTGTAATATTATAGTGAAGCTATTACACGCTAGTTATCAGCACACAAATATATCATGTCAGGATAGCAGTCAGCCTATGCCACACAAATATCTGGTGTGGGTAGCATTTCTCTATTTCAAATACATCCCTTGTCTATGTTTTACATAGTAAAACCACATCCTAGTGGCCCTCAGGGATTACTCTGATAGGAAACTCAAGCCTGTGGCATTACTTAATACAGAACTTCATGGAGATAATTATGTGCAGTTTGCAATGGGTTAGGCACATGGGTATATGTCTTCTTCCAGGGACTTTTGTGATGATGTGTGTGTGTCTCCAAGGAGCTTTGCTACCCAGCATTGGCTAGATGGCATTGATAGGTGGCTTGAAGTGTCAAATTGGAAATATTTTCCTATTTCACACTATAGGAATGCAATCTCTGATGGAAACACTTTATACTCCAGGGCAATAATGAGCCATACCACAGCAGAGTAATTTACAGTTGCTGAATTATCAGCTCTGTAGGAAGCGTTAAATGTTGCGACTATTATCATTTGGGTTGAATCAAGGTCTGAAGTGTGGAAGTGCTAATTACACTACACTGAATTTCAACTTGGACACACAAATTTAAATGTGACCTGTTAAACAATGACTTCTATTAAGGGCAATTTTTTGTGGGAATAATAAGCTGATCTAAAATTGAAATGATGGACTAAAGTATTGTTGTCTTCAAAACTGGATCCTTCTGGAATTTAAGAAAACAAAGAAAACATAAGAATGCAATGTTCTCAATAGGTCCTTGTCGGGAAAAGGTAGTTGCTAAGGGGTAAAATTTATCAAAGATAAATATGAGGACGTACACCTTGTTATTCTATATAATAACCCTACCTGTCTATGGAAACCAGTTCTTAATTTTCCTATTTCTATGCTTCTCCTGTTTATTAATTAATTTATTTATTTAATGTTGGGTTTTTTCCCCTTTGTAGATTTTTTTTTCCTTGCTTCTCTTTCGTTTTTCCTGAATACTGAGATGTTGTTTAGCGGGTCAATCCCTTTTGGCTGTCCTGGGAATTATGTTCACATCTCCCACTCATACTGATGGGAGGTTTCCAGGTAAATGAGCCTTAGTTGATAAACATGCCAGGAGAAAAACATAACACACAGAGTGAGGATGGTTCAAATGGCTGTGGCCTTGGTGACCTAGACGATCTTTTCTTTCAGCAGTGTGCAAGTAGAATGTTTTCCTCACTAAAGTACAAGTACGTGAATCTGTTACTGATAAAAACCCTTAAACCAAGACCAGAACAGAAAAAAAAAAGAGAAAAATATTAGAGATCCCTGTTTCTTCCTTAAAATTAGAATGCTAGTTTATTTTAAATGCCACTTAAGAAAGACTTTTTGCAAAAGGCACAAAGGAATAGACATCAGCACTTTAAGAGAATTTTGAAACAGTTAACCTTCTGTCTACTAAAAATGATTGTCTCACAAAGGAAAGTATCACTCATATCAAGAAGCATTTATGTGGACGACATGATCTATCTTTTTCTGTTTATCTGTGTTACTCAATAACGCTGATAACACAGACTTAAACCAAGGTAGAAACACAAATATTTACTGTTGTTTTTTGGATTACTTTCCCTCTGTAACACAGAAGATTAAACATAATCAGTTCCAGCTGGAAACACTTCTGTGTCTCATCAAGGACACACTCACAAATTAATTTTACCTATTATTTATATGACTTATAAACCAAACTAAACAAAAGTGAAAAATAAGCAGTTAAAAGTAATGCAATTAACATTGCTTAAGAAAAAATGTTTAGAAAGACTTTGGAAGAAAAACTATTTTAAAAACAATATAAATAATTTAAAAATAATTTAAAAAATTTTAAACATTATATTATTCTTATAAATTATATTTATTTTTCTGCAGTCAAGANGAAAAAAAAAAGAGAAAAATATTAGAGATCCCTGTTTCTTCCTTAAAATTAGAATGCTAGTTTATTTTAAATGCCACTTAAGAAAGACTTTTTGCAAAAGGCACAAAGGAATAGACATCAGCACTTTAAGAGAATTTTGAAACAGTTAACCTTCTGTCTACTAAAAATGATTGTCTCACAAAGGAAAGTATCACTCATATCAAGAAGCATTTATGTGGACGACATGATCTATCTTTTTCTGTTTATCTGTGTTACTCAATAACGCTGATAACACAGACTTAAACCAAGGTAGAAACACAAATATTTACTGTTGTTTTTTGGATTACTTTCCCTCTGTAACACAGAAGATTAAACATAATCAGTTCCAGCTGGAAACACTTCTGTGTCTCATCAAGGACACACTCACAAATTAATTTTACCTATTATTTATATGACTTATAAACCAAACTAAACAAAAGTGAAAAATAAGCAGTTAAAAGTAATGCAATTAACATTGCTTAAGAAAAAATGTTTAGAAAGACTTTGGAAGAAAAACTATTTAAAAAACAATTTAAATAATTTAAAAATAATTAAAAAAAATTTAAACATTATATTATTCTTATAAATTATATTTATTTTTCTGCAGTCAAGAGTGTATTTGAGCACTAATGTAGGTTTTCGTGTTTCGTTTTCTCTGTTTTTTTTAAATATTGCAGTAAAAATTGTTTTTTACTTAGTTGCCTGAAATATTTGTATAATAAACATGTGAAGCTGCTACAGTGCTGGCTGTCCTAATTTTTTTCCATTTTTCACAGTACTTTTAAAGATAGACCTTTATTTAGTACTTGTGGAAGTAAATAGAACATGAAAATGGATATTTAAATAAGAATTTAGAAGACCAACATTACCTTTCCAGGTTCTCAATGAACAGTGTGAGTTTTCATGTTGATTGACTTTCAATGTCATCTTCCTTTCTGTTTACCACTGCTTTTTTTCCCGAGAAATTATATTTGGATGACCACTTTTAGGTCTGTTTTGATGACCAGAGCAATGTGTTTGAACAAATTCTAAAGACAATAAAGGCTTCATTTTCCATTTTCTCTTCTTTCCTGGAATAAACCAGAAGTGATTGGTTAATGGGATGATTTTTGGTGAATGAGTGTGACAAGGTGGGTTTTTGTTTAGAATTTTCTTTAATCAAACCTTTTAAAAACTACTTATGAAGATTTCATTGAGAAGTCTCTTCACAGAGGTTTTAACTTTCCATTTTTAGAGCAGTAAGGCCTGGTAAAGATTTCCATATTACCATATTACTAGCATATACTAATACTGACATCCACTTAATGCTTAGTATAACAACAACAGATTTATATTTCCTATTTTTCCTTGCTAATTTACGTAACATTTTAATAGTGGGAGACCTGTAGAAATATGTTTGGCTGCTGGAAAAAATGCAAATGTTGTCTCAGGTCATGATCAGTTCTACAGCACTGGGACCTGGAATATTGCCAAGATTTCACTCTGCTTGCAATCCTTTCAGTTGCAGTAGGTAAAGATCTGGTGTAATACAGGATCCAACTTCAGAAAACTGGAGTTATACGAAAATTACCACTGTTATTTCTTGCTATGCAAAACAGGCAAATATCTTAATGTGTCAGTCTTAACTTTTAGCTTTTGCCATACAAGATGCAATGTGCTGTTCATAACCATGGAAATGTACCATTCTACTAGGAAAACAGACACATTTTCCCAATTGCAAACTCAACACACAACTAGAGGCTTTTCACATAAAAACAGAGGCACTACATAATTCCCTAATACCGTACTGGTTTTTTTTCACTAGGATGGCTGAATGGTTCAAAACAGCAGTTACCTTGAAAATAAATGACTGTGCTGAAAGGGGAATTAATTAATTCAGATAAACTAAATAAACTCTGCGAACTGACTAATGTAGCAGAAATTACTGGGTGCTGATACTGCTGTTTTAATTATTAAGTCCACATTAATTAATTTCAAAACTACTGCTTTTGAAACCCACAGCTTACCAACATTCATAGCACAAAACATGCCAAGAGCCAAATTTTGCTTAATAACCCTTCTGCAAAAAGCTGGAGATGAGTCTTCATACAACTAACGCGATTAATGTTAAAAGAAAGTGACAGTTTCAATAAACAACATAAGATCCTAATAATTGTGTGCTACTTCCTTGACCACAAACTGAGAAGCAGAATTTGTTTGTGCCAACCTATTTCTTTCACAGAAGGAGCTAGGCTTTTTGTTAATTGTCAATATGCTTCTGAATATAAAGGGAACTTAATGTCTTTTTGAGAGCTGCAGTACAATCAGTGATCATGGATATCCTTGGCATTGCACAGCTATTGGACACAACGAGATTCAGACACAACCCAGTGTGAGATGTGAACCTCATTGAAAGCTAGCTTTGAAGGTTCTGTGCTTCATATCCCTCAGAATGTCTATTATTCTGGCAGCAGATCCTTTTAATTAATATGTTCTTTTTGAAATCTTGAAGAATTACTGCATTTCTTAATAGGTAGGTTTTGTCATCTTTTGATTATATCCATTGAAACAGTGACTTATGGTCAGAAATGGGTGAGAACAGATGTTTACCAACATTACGTGTTATGTTGCATTTAATCGTTAGTGTTGATGAGTCTTGTACATCAGGACATAATTAGTATGAAATTTCTCTACACCATACATTGTTCCCTAGCACTTGCCATGTGTGAAGGACTGTTTTGTATCACAGTGATTGATATATTTGTGAAATATTTCTGTTTGGGATGGTGCAACTGGGATTTTACTATCTGTACATTGCTCTAAAAGACTGAAAGGAAAGCATTATGTATTTGACTGCCTGAAATAGTAATTAGTTCTGTACGTTGCTAAAAATACACAGACAGCATATTTACATCTACTGCATCATACACAGCAGCAATAACATCAATGCAGTTTACTAAAAGATATATTCCCACAAGGATATTTTCTCTAATCCCACGTAATTTTGTTTAATTCTTAAAATGAAAACACCTGTAGCAATAATTTGTCTTGACAAGCTGAAAGACAAAACAAGTTTAATAAAACACTTTAATTAACATTTGTACCATACCTTCACCACGTATCAACACCTCTTACGAACGTCTTAATCAAACCTGCTTTTTTCTTGTTTTCACTTGAAGCAAATTTAAATGTTTTGGAGAACTCTACGTATGACTTCAAGGGTGAGGAAAGAATGTCTTTGAGAATAACACAGACAAAATAGCTGTAACAAAACCCCTTATCAACACTCCACGTTATGCAATCAACTTAAAAACATTTAAGAGCAGAGTAAAATTCTACAGATACTTTTGAAAACAAGTTTTTTAAGCAATATATTTGCTTTATCAAGCTATTCCTTCCATCTACTCCAAATATCCAATGTAGCTAACTGCCTACTTAATTGAAAACAAATACATTTTTAAAAAACCAAAACCCCAATATTGAAAACCCAAACAAATGAGTTGTTTAGGGATTTTAAAGCCATTTTTATTTCATTGCCACATTTAAAGCAATTTTGCATAAAAACCTGAATAAATAACTGACACCTTTAATATTTCTACTTACACTGAAAGTAAGAAATTAAAAAGATCACCTTTTGTGTACTTTGAAAGGAAGAAATGACCGCTACTGCAGTGTCTCCTAGTGATGAGCTTGGCAGTTTTCTGCTCACCAGGCTGCAAGCTTCCTTCTTCAGAGTGTTTTAACTTTCCAGTACATTGAAAGGAAGCTCTGACAGTTGGATTTCTCTCTGGGAGTGAGGCATTGCAAGGCTCATTGTTAACAGTACTCGTGTCATTTTGAAGGACTAGCACTGAGATCATTATAACTGAATGCTTGAGGAATTAATACTAGCAGTCACACTATGAGGGCCTTACATAACACCAGAGCTGCCACTGCCACCCAAGTACCATACGCTCAGTTTCAGCTCAGAAGGTAATTTTAATGCTTTGCTATTCTAATCCCGTGAATGTAGAGGTTTTACAAGGGGAATGTTGGCACTCTCTTCATCATGACAATGCAGGCATCCAGCTTCTGAGGCTGACACAGGAAGTAGTTTAAAATTCTACATACTACCTCTCATTTCCCCTCGGCTGGCTGACGTGTGCTCACCCAGCCACTCTCCCACTTCTCAGCAGATCAAGCGAAGGATATAAAATGAGATGGTCATGAGCTGGAATAGAGACAGGGAGATTTCTTACCATTAACTAGCACAGGCAAAACATACTCAACTGGGGGAAAAATAATTCAATTTATTACTTAAAAAGAGTAGGATAGTGAGAAACACAAGCAAAAATAAAACCTCAATCCAAAAAGTCAAAAATATTTTTCCCCACCTCTGTCCTTCCTCCCAGCTACAGATTCACCCCTTCTTTCCTGAAGCAATCGTGCATGATGCAGGGGAGGATAGGGAATGGGGATCATGGTCAACCCATAACAATTTCTCTCCAACATACTTTCTCCCTCACATTATTTCCCTCTTTCAGCTTGGGTTTTTTTCACAGGCTTCAGTGTGGGTATCTGCTCCACCATAAACTCTATACAGGTTACAAGAAAATGGTTTTGAGATGGAAAGGATCTTTAAAGATCATATAGTTCCACACCCCTGCTGTGGGCAGGGACATCTTTCACTAGTGAGGTTGCTGACCTTGAATCCTGCCAGGATTTGTCAGTCTGTTCTCTGGGCAAACTGTTCCATTGTTTCATCCCATTCATGAGGTTCATATTGACTCACTTCTCAAACCTTTGAGATCCCTCTGGATGTCATCCCTTCCCTCAAGCATATAAAACCTGTAATCTCTATCCTAGTAACAAGGACTTTTTATAGCAGCTTATCTAATGCTTTACAGTAGCCCAAGGAGATGATATCAATTTCTCTTCTGTTACCACCATTGTTTTTACTCCTATGCAGGAGGCCAAGCTATGTTAGTCGTAATTAATCAATTGTCCAGCATCCATGTGATTTACCGTTACCTCTAGCAACAGCTCTGCTCCTAATTCATGTTCACATAATTGTTTCTTAAACTTTATTTTTTCATTACTTCCCTCCTTGCAATTTGCATTGTGTTTTTTGCCTTAAGTATGTTTTTCCAGAAACCACATCATCTTTACTGTGGGTTCAGATATGCCTTGTGGTGGATCTGTAGCTAGCAGCACCCAGGTATAGGCACCCAATGCAGAGAAATTCTTGATTTTTTACAAGTATTATAGCATATAGAAGTTTTAAAAAAAAACAATTAATGTTTAATAATCTGTTAAAGTTATGAGCATCCATCATTTCTATGCTTTTCCAACTTTTATTACTTCTGTGTTGCTTTATATGTATATATATAAATATATATATATACACATATATATCATTATATATTGTGCTATATTATATTATATTATATAGAATAATATCATAATATTGCATTTTTTCCCTCCTTTCAGATATAAATTTTGCTCCAGCATGCCAGGTAGCCATCTAAATATTTAAATTATAGCATATAAAAATACTAACATGCAGAATTGAAAATATTGATTGTTTTGAACAAGAATAATTTTGGAATCTTGGTAACTTTTAATGACTTGTTTAAATTACTGTTTATTAAAAAAAAAAAATGTAACTACTCACAAACCCCTTCTTTTAGTTAGTCAAATGTCATGCTTTAAAAGCTCAGCAGAATCTGTATGTTTAATTTATATGTTTTCTTCAGCAAAGTTTGGAGTTAAAAATTTGAAAAGTTTTTCCCCTCTCCCCCACATCTCCCCTCCTCCTCCGCCTTGGAAACTTCCACCTTCTTCCTCTATTCCATTTTAGTGTCTATTCGGAGCTACGTTGCTTTGCTTCTGAGATAAAGTGCTCACCATTTCTGAAAGAAATTAATGGCCGAAGGAACTGTCGTGGTCTACCTATTTATCCTTGTTTCTTCAGAGAGGCTATCAACATTTATGAACTTTAGAGATTAATAAAGATCAAGACTGGCTCTTAAAATGTCCATGGAAGCCTTCATCCAACAGAAGAAGGATGACTGCCATGATTTCAAATGAAGTTGTTCTGGACATGTTATCTCAGTTCAGTGTAGAAGCACTGCAACAAAACTCCTTATGTTTGAGTCGATGTCTTATGTGGGTTTTTTTCTCATACATGGGAGAGGGTTGAATTAAAATACCATGTGGCCTTTATTCCTCAATTTGAGTAAGTTGTTTCACAGCCTGCAGATAAATAAGTTTTGTTAAACCCTCACTTTTTGAGGCTGGGGGAGCTGGGGTTGTATAGCTTGGAGAAGAGGGGACTCAGGGGAGACCTTGTCATCCCATAACTACCAGAAAGGAAATTGTAGATTTTTTTGTAAAAAATCTTGGTTAAAATATAGTCAGAACCCACAGAATCACACAATGTTAGGAACTGGAAGGGACATCGAAAGATTGTCCAGTCCAATCCCCCTGCCAGAGCAGGATCACCCTAGGCCAAATCACACAGAAACATGTCCATGTGTGTTTTAAATATCTCCAGAGAAAGAAACTCCACAACCTCCCTGGGCAGCCCCTTCCAATGCTCTGTCACCCTCACTGGGAAGAAGTTTCTTCTCATATTTTTGTGGAACCTCTTATGTTCCAGCTGACACCCATTGTCCCTTATCCTACCATTGGATGACACTGAGCAGAGCCTGGCTCCTTCCTCACACCTGACCTTTCCATATTAATCAACATTAATGAGGTCACACCTCAGTCTTCTTTTTTCCAAGTTAAAGAGATTTAACTCCTTCAGCCTTTCCCCACCAGGGAGATGCTCCACTTAATCATCATTGTGACTCTGTGCTGGGCTCTCACAAGCTGTTCTGTGTGCTTCTTGAACTTACGGGCCCAGAACTGAACACAGTATTGCAGATGTGGTCTCACCAGGGCAGAGTAGAGGGGGAGGAGAACCTCTCTAGATGTACTAACCACCCCCTTCTAATCCACCCCAGGATGCCATTGCCGACATGGACACTTTGCTGGCTCATGGTTATCCTGCTGTCCACCAGTACCCCAGGTTCCTTCCTCCTACGCTGTTCTTCAGCAGGTCAGTCCCCACCCTATACGTAGTCCCTGGGGTTGTTCTTGCCCAGATGCCAGATTCTACACTACCCTTGTTGAATTTCATTCAGTTCCTCCCTACCCAACTCTCCAGCCTGTCTTGGTCCCGCTGAATAGTGGCACAGCTCTCTGGTGTGTCAACCACAACATTAAAGGTGACCCAGGTGGAACACATGGAGATCCAGACAAGGACTTATGACAGCAAAATATATAATTCAGCTAGGAAAATTCAGTTTGTCTAATAATAAATTGTAATAAACTTGAGAAAGCAAACAGTGGAAATATTTTCATGTTGGAAATGTTGTCATCACATATTTTGACAGTCTAAAGGAAAAAAATACAACCTATGGTTATATTCCTGTTATGTAGCATTTGTTTTATGCTACATAAACATTCACAAGAAATCATGCTTATATGAGTTTGTTTCAAGCTTTAGATGCAACATTCTTGTCTATACCTGCAAGCTTAGCTTTTAAACTCTGTGGTTTTAACAAATATCCCTCATGTTAAAAGCTTGGAGGCAAATGAATCCAGAAGAAATGTGGACCTGACCCTTAAGATATGTGTCCTGGAATTTCTGAATACCATATGGATACAGCCATCATCTGCATTTCAAGGGTGCAGCATGTGTTCTAACTTGCAGAGCTCCAGCTCGGAAAAAAGTGTCATAGTACCCAATATTTAACTCTTTTTCTACTTACCCTTTAGTATTAGTTCAGCAGAAATTATATCATTTAAATTTTAAAATTATTTCCCTTTCCTATACATTTTGTCTTACACTTAACTGTGTGCAGGCATAGGATGCTCTTCTACATACTGGAACATAGCAAATTGCAATTTCCCAGATGGAAATTCTGAACAGCTGAGTTTCTGCTGCTTGCTTCCTGGTACAAGAAAAGGCATTTGTAGATCAAGCAAGCAGCAGATGGAGAACAATTGGAGTATATAATTATTCAGTCTGGGCTCCTTTTAAATGGGTAGGCTGAACTCTATCTATTTGGCTGGGAAGTCAGAGGAATAGAGTGTCACATGGTAGATAAACCTTCCAAAGATTCTTTAAAATAAATCTAGGAAAATAAGTGAAATAACTTCATCAGTTACTAGAGTCCCATTTTCTGTGAACTCCAAAATCTGGCGAGTCACTGTCGGTCTGCTTTTGAAGGTTGAAATTAATACACAGCCTACCCAAACACTTCTGTATTAATAAACTACATTGATTTCAGCATGTTACCTGAGGACTCCATCTGGTGACTCTCCTTTACTTTGCCAGATTTTGAAAAGCTGCAGCTTTACTGTGATCTATTGCCAAAATATAAAATCCACCATAGGAGAGTATTAACACATTGTGATTCTTGTTCTGGGGAAGTGAATAATTGAATTGTATGAATTTTGAAACTGCCCTCACAGGAGTGTTACATTTTGTAATCTGACAGATAACAGTAAGCCTACATGCCAAAATCAGTGTCTAGAGAGCTATGACTATATTCATTAATTATTCGAGATTAAATGTTCATAAGAAGGAAAATACATAGGGCATCAAAATATGAGTAACAAAGTATTATGAGAATAACAACCCAATCATAAGAATTAAAATACCAAAAAAATGTGAAATCAGAAACAAATAAAGGACAGTATACTATGACAGAAGACAAATGAGAAGCACTGTACTTTCTTATCATATCTAAATTGCCTTCTGACACTACATAATCAAGTTAGAAATTATGTATTTTCCCTACAGAAGGTTTCTTAGCAAAGAGGGGAGAGAAAAAAAGGATGTGGCATATGTTTCTGCTAAGAGAAATAGATATTAGAACTATGGCTGCATATAATAAAGTTCACTTTGGTTTAGTAAACTGATACTGAAAGCCAGAATTTATTTAAAGACTGAAGGAAATTTTAGGACTTATCAAAGTATTTATTGTGCTAAAATCTAAGTATAACCAGGAATACAGCTAGCAATTTAAAGTGAAATAGACCAGAAATTAAAGGACTAGTTGAGCAGGAATGAAGTACCTGGAGTACTGCATCCAGTTCTGGAGACCTTATTACAAGAAGGATGTTTCCATGCTGGAGCAAGTCCAGAGGAGGGCCACAGGATGAGCAGAGGGCTGGAACACCTCTCCTATGAGGCCAGGCTGAGAGAGTTGGAGCTGTTCAGTCTGGAGAAGAGGAGGCTCCCAGGGGACATTATTGTGGCCTTCCAGTATCTGAAGGGGGCTACAAAAAAGCTGGGGAGGGGCTTTTTAGGATCTCGGGTACTGACAGGACTAGAGGGAATGGAGCAAAGCTAGAGATGGTGAGATTCA
Source organism: Upupa epops (assembly GCA_013397515.1). NCBI lineage: Eukaryota > Metazoa > Chordata > Aves > Bucerotiformes > Upupidae > Upupa > Upupa epops. The sequence continues at coordinate 41,027 of VZRI01007445.1, read as the reverse complement.
GACTTGATGTGAGGAGGAAGTTCTTCACCATGAGAGGGGTGAGAGCCTGGAATACGTTGCCCAGGGAAGTGTTTGGGGGCCCTTCCTTGGAGGTGTTTAAGGCCGGGCTGGATGAGGCTCTGGCCAGCCTGATCTAGGGTGGGGTGTCCCTGCCTATGGCAGGGGGGTTGGAACTGGATGGTCCTGTGGTCCCTTCCAACCCTGACCGATCCTATAACTTCTTCCCCGTGAAGGTGATGGGGCACTGGATGCGGCTGCTCAGGGGCTTTGTGGAGTCTCCTTTTCTGGAGACATTTGAAACATACCTGGACCTGGTCTAGGTGATCCTGCTGTGGAAGGGGGATTGGACTGGATGATATTTTGAGGTCCCTTCTAATCCCTGATGATTTTAGGATTCTATGAAACTGTATCCAAAATATTGCATATTTCCTCGTATATTTTGGCTTGTCCCAACTTAGCTGAACTTTCAAAAGTTCATTCTTAGCTATAAAACCATGACAAGAAAAAGCTAAAATTTTATGGATGAAAAACATATTTCATAGAGGTTTTAGCATCCAGAGTTGGCAATTCAACCACTTCCCTGGGCATACTGTTCCAGTGTGTGACAACCCCTTCAATAAAGTATTACTTTATTGGTGCTACTTGAACCCATATGCAAGGAGGTGGACTGTAACCACAGGAATTCATATTTGCTAACTTTTGAACTTTACTGTATTTTTGAGAATATGCTTTTAGACAACATAAATTTCATCTCAAAAATTAAGCAAGAATCCATTTGAAAATCACAGAATCACAGAATCAGGTCTTAGGGAACCATTGAGGAAGAACTGACTTTGCTTTCATTCCCAGCCTTCAAGTATTGATGCACATGGATAGGATTCCTCTGGCCCTTCTCACCCTCTCAGTCTGGGCTTTCTCACCTTCTCCTCATAGCAGTTGCTCTGCTGAGACACCCATGTCTCACACAGGTTTTCTCCATAAGTCTACTATGCAGTAAGTGAGGTAGTTAATACAAGGTACAGGTATTTATTGAAAAATCACCACCTTTCACATAGAATTAGATTGACAATTCAAAATGTCTTCTCTGTGGATCTGTTCCATAAATTAGCAATACCCAGATCTTACAAGGTGTAGATTTCCTGCACCTGAAGTGGCTGTTGGTAGCTGACAGTTCAATTCAGCTCTAGGCTGTTCATGCAACAGACTTCAGTGTAGTCAGCAAATAATTACTGTTTAATAGCATCAAAGGGGTTCCCACTAGAAAGGGTGGATTCATATTTGTTAGATATGAGGTCTATAAAGACATTGAAACAAAAAACACAGGAGGTGAGTTGCACTGCTGAGGAAACACAGGTTATTGATTGAAAAGGACAAAATGCATCTAGTTAAACCTTGTTTTTGAAGTGCAACCAGTATGGGGTGTAATGTGGTTAGAGCAGAATTAACAACCTGAAGCTTTGTTTAACTTCCTCTATCACCAAAAAAATATTGCTTTCAGTTAGTAAAGTGTATGAATTATTTGTATGTTGACTAGACAACTCATGCTACTTGAATATCCACAGTTTTATTAAAACTGTGTTTTCCTTTACAATGAGTTGCAGAAAAAGACAGCAGAAACTGAAAGTCAGTCAAATAGCATATGCGTATCTCATCTAAAGGCAGCAAAATTGTGATCTAGATTGTATTATTCCATACCATATTGATTATATTATGCTTATTCTATTAGTTTATATTTTGCTTCATTCAAGCTGACATGGGCGCATATTCGCACACCATTGCACACAGACATGTTGGCACATATACAACTGTACACACAGACACGCATTGGGGAGAGCGTTGAACAAGAATAACAGATGTTAAAGCACTATCCTTTCAAGTCAAAATGCTGGCGTTTTTTTAAGTAGCCTTGGAAAAGTGATTACATCTGCTATATATTGAATAGTCTTTACTACTGTCAGTATGACTAGAATTTGTATCCCATGTGCATTAATCATAATTACCGGTGTGTGAGAATTGTTCTACCAGAATTAATATTCTGTTAACTGGATTTTGCATAGTAAATACACTATGGAGTAGGTAGAATGTATACATTAGAAATGTGGCATTTTTAGAACATTTGATGGATAAAGGGAATGAAGCTAATAAACAAATAAATATGAAAAGTTATTCTCAAGCAGTTGCCTGTCCATGGTTTTCAATTGAGAGTGAGAATTTTAGCCTGATTATTGAAATTTATCTGACAAATTATAATGCATGAAAGAGCATCTTTTCTAGCCAGAATCATTTGTAATCTGTGTAGAGCTGTATACACTATGCTAATACAGCTGTACTAACAGAAAGATGTAATCCTTTCAGTCTGTCACAAAGCATGCACTTTCATGCAACAATATCAGGGTTGTCCTTGCGCATAACAATGACTGCATTGTGCTCAACATCATCCTCTGCTATTTGGTGTTTTCACCACCTTTCTATTTTATTTTGTTTGGGTTTGGGGCAGGGCAGTGTATAGTTTTTATTTAATCCTGTAATTCAGAAAATTAGAATACATTGTTGAAAGAAACACTACGTCTGAAGTTATTTTAAAATTCATGCTACTAAGACCAGAGGTTAAATTAGCTTGTTGGAACCAGAAGATATGGGATTTAATATAGAACTGTTACCTGACTGTCAAATATATAGAGAAAGAAAACATGGTGATTAATGATTCATGATTCTGGCTGATGATTGTTATACAAACATTATTCTGTTAAAGATGGACTGTGTAAAATAAGCTGACGCCAGTGTGAAGTGGCTCCATTAAATATGTAGCATGCTTTTAAAAGCACTGGTCCCATAGTTTGGGACCTTTGTGGTTATACTTGTTGCTGATACTATGAGAAAAAATGTTAATACGTACTCAGTCATCTGTGATGGCTACTTGGAGAGGAAAAGGAGGTGTTTTTAATGACTGTTCAGCTGGTGGGATTCACGGTCCTACATCCTGTGCCATGAGGATGGAAGAGAATTGTTTGAGTACTGTTGCTTGACTGCACCATAAAATACTTGTATTTATCCTACGTTTAATTCTGTGCCAATGCAGTCATATCCTGAAAAAGAGAAAGGAAGAAGATTGAAATGTAAATTAAATCAGAGAAGTAACACTGACATATTTCCTCTTGTTGCTGTGCTTATAGCTAGAGGGGGCAATATCTTGATGCCTATTCACTGTGGAGGTTAAAACTAGAAAAAGACAAGCAAAATCAGATGATCTGTCACACTAAGTAAAGAGGAGTAGTTACTACATCAGTCAGTGACCGTACTCTTTATTTATACACAAGTTTGGAACACAAGGCTTTTTCTTGTAAGACTCAGTAATACATTGATAATCTAAGTGCTGCAGGACAAGAAGAAAACTGTATGATTTGAAGATGCCTGAGGGTGACTTCACAGATGTACTACAAACAAACAAACAAACAAGAAAAGCATCAGTATTGATTTTTACTAGGGATCATCTTATTTAATGATAGAAATAAGGAGACACAATTCGCCTTCCTGCAGCAGTCTATACATAGCTTGCTTTGATTCTTTGCTATTTTAATCCACTTGCTTTGTATGCCATACCTCTTTAGTTTTCTTCTGCTGTTGTATGTTGTGATTTTAAGATGACTGATTCAGTAATCTGAAGAAGCTATGCTGGAGCTTCAGCATGAATAGCCTGGATGCTGGAATAGGGAATATTGACAGATGATACCAAGCTCAGGGGAGAATGTAAGTGTCTTGGAGGACAGGAATAGATTTAATATAATCTTGACAAATTTGAACTAGGTTTGAATAATAGGAGGCAATTCAATAGGGACAACTACAAGATACTCAGGTGGAAATAATAAATTGCATGCATACAAATTAAGGAACAACTATCTAGGTAAGAGTCCAGCAGGTCTCCAAATGAGAGACAATGCCAATATAAGCATGAGCCAACATCACAGTATGTGAGAAGTTTAAAAATAATTAAAAAGCAAACATTATGCTAAAATTTAATTGTGGTCTACAAGAAGGATAAAAAAAAGTTCTACTTCAATTCAGCACTCATGAATAGACTTGCACACTGTGTAATTTTTTTCTATCAGGCTTTATAATGAGTCAGAGATTGGTGAGGGTGTATCAGCCAGAGCAGAAATACTGATTGAGGGTCTTGAGATTATAACCTGCAAGTAAAGATAAAATAAAGAGAAGATTTAGGAAAGATGTGATAAAAGATTTTAAGACAATAAAATACATTTGAAAGAAAGGGATAATATGCTTTCTGTCAGAAATGAAGTAATGGCCATATATTCCAGAAAAAAAAATACCCATAAAATTCTTTGTCTGGTATAAAAGATACTAGAAAAGACTTTTGGAAGGAAAAGCTTGTGAAGAAATAGAAAGTTTGCTGAACAAGCCTGTCTACCTTCTGTCATGACTGTATGTTTAAGAAGATGAGAAAAATATCTTCCAAAAACTTTTTCATAGGTAGTATGAGAAATCTGAACTGACTAAAGATGAAAGAACTTTTTTCTTCATTCTTCTTTTTTAGATATTTTCCTCTTTCCAGTCAGGATATTTTTGAGATGCTTCTTGAGTTTTTTTTCAAGCACCTGAAGATAGTTAATGATAGCATTAACGAACAAAGTGGGGTTATATTGTTACTCTCCCATTTTCCCATTGTATTTTGAGTATTTTATTCCGTTTTCTCCTTTTTTTTTTTTTGTTGTGGCTTTTCTTTTTTCTTGTTTCCAAAACAACATGTGGTTCCCTATATATGTGAAGCAATATTGCCTATATAAAGTCACTGTCCTATCATTGTTGAATTTGAAGCTGAATGTTACTTACTTTTCACCTCATCCTGCTTGTCTTTCTCTGTTTTTCACTACACTACTCAGAAAACAGAAATAATGCCTATAATATAGCTCAAAATATGTCACAGATAGCCTATAGCTAATATTCACATTTGCATTCTTTATATATCATCTTATTAAGCTTTCTATCACTATCTTTTGTATCATCTCCTTTTGTTGTATTCACTGTGCATACTGAGATCTGTATGAACTGACATACTCAATTAAATTGTACTATGACTTCACAAAGCAGTGGAGCAATTTTATGTTTCCTGGAATTGTGTAGAACTGACAAAACAGGAATACACTACCAGTAATACGTGGTCCTGAGCTATGTTGCTAAAAAAGGTCTGTAGCAAAACCTGGACTTGTAGCTTCTGGTTCTCTCCATTTTTTTCCCCAAGATAAATAAAATCAATTAATTTGGCCTTTCCACTATATAGATATTAAGCACAATCTTATAAGCAATGGCTTTTAGAATTAATCAAAAGAAAGATTTGTACACCTAAAGAGAAAGTGTAAATTTGAGTTAAAACACAGTCTCCACTCAATGTCTTGTTTACATGGTAAGCATAGTGTTTAGAGGTGGGTTTGTAAATCAACAGAAGGATAAGGAAGAGCACCTACAATTTGTTGATGTTCTGTGTATTCTATATAACACATGGGTTTGATGGTACTTCTGGCAAAGGCTGGAGGTGTGGTCTGGATACACGCTATGTATATTTGATTACCAGCTGATACACTTATTTCTATAACGTTCTATTTCTTAAGTTATATTTCTATTTGTGCTTTTTTACAGTTGCCAGAAATGTACAAATTCTATGGCTAAAGGACAATACTGAAACCAATGCGCTATCTTATTGGTATATTTTCAGCGAAGGATGTATTTTCATGCATGTGTGTACTCATCTTAATGGAAAAGAAGTAAAAATAATGCGGTAAACAGGTTATAGTTCATTAATAATTGTGAAGTAAATTAAAAAAAAAAAAGGAAAAATAGGAATTCAGACACCTAGACAAACAATTTTACCCTGGTCTCTAAAAATAACAGGATTAGAGTTTAATTTAGATTTTAAGATCATTGAGTCTAACCACAAAACTAACACTGCCAAGTCAATCAGAAGACTATGTCCCTGAGCACCACATCTGAACATCTATTAAATAACTGCAAGGATGATGAATACATCACTTCCCTGGGCAGCCTATTCCAGTTCTTTAGAAACCTTTTTGTAAATAATAGTTTCCTAATATCCAATCTAAACCTCTCCTGGTGCAACTTGAAGTTATTTCCTCTCATCCAATATCATGTCGCCGAAAAAAAAAAAGTGTGGAATCCACACTAGAACACACAAAGTAAAGGAGGATTAAACATCCACAGCCTTTCCCTCATCCTCAAATGTCTTTATGGAAAAATTGTTTACTGTATTCTATGGCTACAGCCAGATTAAACTCTACCTGTCTGACAGGCAGATGTCCCAAAGGGAGAAAGCCTGCTTTGCGTGAGTTCTCATATGTTTTTGTGGCCTTGCATGCAGGTTATAACCTCAGGTTTATCATGTCCTGTGTTGAAAAGCTGGTGCCCTATGCACAAGAGCCAACAATGGGGAGCCCAAGAGTGCAGTTGGGACAATGTTGATGATTTCCTCAGTGCCAAGAGTGCCCTAACTTGGCTCCTCCTCTTCCTCTCTGTCAATGTAGAAATGTCTGCCATTTGTTGCCTAAGAGAAAGCGCTAGAGATAGGTTGAGAGTGGAAAGGGACATCTGGAGGTCACCATGTTTAAGCCATCTGACCTAGACAACATTGCTCAGGAGAACATGTGTAGAGCTCTGTGCATAAAAAAGATAACAACAGTTGGAAATGACCCTGGAATGAATGTGACGCTGTTTAAAAATGAAAGTCTACAATGGTAAAGAAATTTCAAGGTTCTTGCTGAAGTCACAAAATCTAAACAAGGTAGTGAGGGGTCCTGGATGCTAATAATTTGGGTTTGGCCAATTGAGGTGTGGAATTACTTTCTGAACTTTCCTAGATTTTCATGGCAACTTTTATATTTGTGTTGACTAAGGAAGCGTGTGTAACCATCCCAGTTGAAAATCAAAACATTTCTTTGGACTACAAAAATGTATTAAATACATTTTTTATGTATTTAATACAAAAATGTATTAAAAAATACCACAGAGGTTTTGTTTCCTTACAGTTCTCCTGGACAAGACAAGTAAGTAAAAAGGAACACAATGACTTTTTTACCTCCCCATACCTAGTTGTGAATGTAAGGTTCTTGATCATATTTTATCTTCACTATTTTTCTCTTAGCTTTATTTTTTATCTTGCTTTGTTTTCCTCATAAATCTGTGACCTCTTCAACTTTTATTTTGCAAGAGTGAAAAAATGGAAAAGCAAACTTAAATCTAGAAGACAGTCATCAGACAGATGCAGGTGTGGAAATATATTTTAGGCACTGAGATTTGACATCCGAGTGTCATTTAATGCTTCCTACCTAAATCATTGCATTGGTAAGGGTTAAATGATGGTTTTCATTTCCTACTGAACATGCTTGTAGCAGCTTATCATTAGTTGTTTAGTGCCATCTCCCTAATTTCTTCAAGAAGGTATGCTTGAAGCTTGCTTGGAATATTTTCTCTCTTCCCCTTTGAAAAAGAGAAGTAGTTGAACAAGGACATATTTGTCCTGCTCGTACTTCCTGATATTACTCCACAGCTGACTAGCTATAACACACAGTATGTTGAAGACTTAATCTTTAATTTTCTTTACATATTCAAGTATTTAAGCCATTTTTGGTCACTTTGGAAATGCTCTAATTATCTAACAGGAAAACAGGATATTTGTGAATATGTATGAGGCTCTCTTACCCAGACTAATTTAAGTTCAACCAGGGAAAGCAGATGGTTTCTTCACCCATGCATCACAAGCAGTCTGACTGTGTGCTTCTTTCTTGCACTTAAATTAAGACATCCTGAGTACTTTGTCGTCAGCTGGCCATACTGACCAGAACTGAGATGAATTAATTAATGAATTTAGCAAAAGTGCTAATGAGTTGAAAACAGGGAGGACTCACTTGCCACTGATTAGCCCTTGGAAAAAAGGGACAGGATCAATTTAGGGAAAAAAGACACACTTTAAATTCAAACAACAGAAAAACACCATCATCAAAAACACAGAGAGCAATCACATGGCTATTACATGCCTGGGACCATCTCTGTTTTGTCCTTTCCCTCAGGGGAAAACCCTTGGCAGTCTTTTTTCCTGTGATACTATGGTGTCCTCTGCCTCACAGGAGACGAGTCCTCCATGATCTTTCTTTGGCTAGTATGGGGTTTTCCAACAGGCTCTGGGTCACCCCAGTGCTTGGTTTTCAAGGTCAGTTGAAGACTGGAATGGTTCGTATTACCCACTATTACACCTTATTTAGCTAAGCCTGCTGGTGGGCATTATGGGTCTAGCCTAGATGCTCAAGTTTACATCAGTGAATCTTAAATAAGAACTTTTATATACTGTGATTAAGAAAGTTCTGCATGATCCCTTTGCCAGTATTAATAATGAGTACAGCTAGATAGCCATATTGGCATTTCTACATCACATTCTCAGTAATCTAATTCTTCACAGGTAATGTAAATTCAAACAAGCATCATACATCCTGTTAGTTGCATCGTACAAGGTGAAGCATAAAACCGTCCTTGGATCTAATCTCCAGCCTGAAGCCCTGACAGGTAACTACTGAAACGGATTTTTTTGGCACCCAGAGTATATCATAAGTATTTTGCCTAATTAATGTGCTTCTTAATTCTTCAGTGCTCTAGGACTGTAATTTTTCTGCTGCTGCAAACTTGTGAATAAAATAACTGATAATATAAGTAAAAAGTATGAATTGATTAGCATAGTATATAAAATGTTTTGAAGAGGATCATGATGCACTTCTTATTACAAAGTGCTAAACTTATTCCAATTCTATTTATGTAAAAAATTTGAGTCAGGATATTATGCGATGTGAACCAATTAATTTGCCAGTAAAGTTTCAAGATATCAATCAAAAGTCACGAGATATCAATGATAGTATAACCAAAAACTAGTTCTGAAGTTAAGTAACTGTTTAAATATCTAGGTAAAGCTACTGAAATGAAAATTTCTTTTCTCAGGCTTCCTATTTATTTGCATACTTTTCCACTCAGACATGCCAATTTACACAGATAGCTACATGGAAGACAACTTATCCCAGCTCTGTTCACACAAATATATTCATTTGTTCATCTGGAATCTAACAAGTTCATTAACATAAACTGTAATTATGCCAGCAAGATAGATTGGATTGCATGTTCACTTTGTACATACGGCTATATTTTTGTAATTATCTAAATTTTTAATTTACTACATGTACTATGTAATATTAGAATCCTTGTAGACATCACTTTTATGATCAAGTCCTTTCAGCATGGGGATCAACTGGATTAAAATGCATGCCCTTTTTCAGTGGAAGGTATGCAGATTTTTATTTTCATGGACACTATTGAAATTTCAGGTTTAGATACTGTTGATTAAAAGCTACCAACCTTGCAATGTGTTTTGATAAGAGTTAGAAAAATGTATAGAGAGATACTGGAATCACTCGGGGGTTCCAGTTCACAAAAATATCACATAAATAATTATGCTGGTATTAATTTTTCATGGTTTGGTATCATAACTACTTTTTTTAGAGAGAATCTGAGGGTTGAATGTTCAGGATTTTTCCTTTTTTCTTTTCTTCTAGTATAAATAAATGGGTCATATTTCTCACACAGCGATAATATGACAATCCTATTTTAGTATATACACCTCCAAGTTAACACCAGCTGACAATGGGAGTGCAACTCATCTGATTGAAAGTATACATACAAAAATGAAGCTAGGCACTTATTCTGAAACAGACATTATTTAATACACAACGGATTTCTTTCCTGAAGGAATTCAATTCATGTAATAATTTTTAGCAGGAAAGCTTTACTTCAGGAGTGATGGTTGAATGTCAAGGACAAAAGAGGACTGAACAGGTACATGTATTGCTATATGACAACAAGTCCAAAAAGCTAGTGGCCTATTCTTATGGAGAGACTGCATCAGGAGACAAGAGAATGCTTATGGTTAGTCACCTTTTTGGACTTCTGTAAGGCCACTGACACAGTCCACCACAACACTTTTCTCTCTAAACTACAGAGAGATAAATTGCATGGGTGGATAAAGAGCTGGGTGGGTAGTCACATCCAGAGGTCTGTGGTCAATGTTCAAATGGAGATAATTGATGAGTAATGTACCTCTGAAACCCAATGGCATAGATAACAAGAAGTAAGCGTGTGGCCTAGTCGTGATTAGCTCAAGGGAATAACAGAATGGGATCCTTATACCCTTCGGTAAGTATTGAGCTCACTTTATTTGCTCCAACATGTAGCAGCATCATGAGACTGAGCCCAAGAGAGGTGAAGGAGCATCTAGCTGTGGATCAGGATGGAGTTTGAAAGTTAAATTAGTTAGTATTTTATAAACATTTTGGTCATGTCCAGATGTGATCAATTGCACATTTTTCCATAATCAGGTGACAATATTGTGAAGGCTTCTAAGATTTAAGTTTGGCACTTCTGTGCTTGTAATGTATCCTTTAGATGACTAAACCTCAGCTAAGTCCTTTCCATTGACCTGGCTGTTGAAATTTACTGAGAAAAACAAAAAAAGCCATTTTCAGAAGCTGCAAATTAGAAAGACAGAGACTAGTTTCCTGGGCACAAAAAACAAATGAATATCAAGGCTTACTTCGTCAATGATAATTTGCTCTTCAAGATAATTATAAATTGATCAGCTAAAGATGGGATTGTCTCAACCTTTATGCCTAATGTCAAGCTAATATTCTTTTCTTGCTGACTCTGACGTCTCTGTGCCTTTTAGTCAGTTTTGAAAGAATCATAGAATCATTAGGGATCGGAAGGGACCTCGAAAGATCATCCAGTCCAATCCCCCTACCACAGCAGGATCACCTAGACCAAGTCACACAGGAACAGACCCAGGTGGATCTTGAATGTCTCCAGAGAAAGATACTCCCCAACCCCCCTGGACAGCCTGTTCCAATGCTCTGTTACCCTCACTGGGAAGAAGTTCCTTCTGATATTTACATGGAACTTCTTATGTTCCAGCTTGCACCCATTGGTCCTTGTCCTATCACTAAACAAACTTGAGAAGGGCCTGGCTCCATCCACCTGACACCCACCCCTCACATAATTGTAGAGGTCACCCCTCAGCCTCCTCTTCTCCAAGCTCAAGAGACCCAGCTCTCTCAACCTTTCCTCATAAGGGAGGTGTTCCACTTCCCTCATCATCTTTGTTGCTCTACTCTGGACACTCTCCAGCAGCTCTGTGTCCCTCTTGAACTGAGGGGCCCAGTCCTTGTCCAGACACAGTCTTACCAGTGCAGAGAAACTGATGTGATCTCACTCTTGTCAACCCAAAACAAAACTGGTTCTTGACGTTGGGGTTTCCTCATTGATTAAATTGTCATAGTGTATTCACTGCCTAAATGCTGCCTTCTGATCACTGTCCTTTTCTTGTGTGGAAAATGACCTTTGTGAATAATTGCATGTCCCTGATGTGTCAAAATGAGAAGGAAGAAGAAATCTGAAGTAATAGCTCTGTAGAAACCATTTGTCTCTTGATTCTCTTGTAAACTCTATAGGGAAAGGGAAAAAAAGTACAAGTACCTAAATTTTTATTAATGTATAATTGATAGATAATTTAATGTTATTTTAGAGAATTTTACTTTTACTTTGTATTCTGTTTACGAATTTAATTATTACATTTTATTGCTTGTGAGGATAAGTACATGGTCAGGTCTGGGTACTTTTGTGAGCCACAGGTCCAGTCACTGCAACAGTAGGTTTTGCTTTCAATTATCTTAGTGCTTCTATTTGTGTGTCTATCAAATTGTGAATCATTTGTTTGGAAGAGACCATTTAGATTATTAAGTGCAATTGTTGACTTGGCACCGCAAAATCACCATCACTACTATGTCCCTCAGCACCATATCTACATACCTTTAAATACATTCAGGGCTGGTGACTTCTCTATTTCCCTGAGTATCCGTTTCCAAAGCTTTATATCCTTTTCAGGGAACAAATGTTTCTCTAATATGTGACCTAAATCTTTCCCAAATGCAAGTTGGGGCTTTTTCCTCTTGTCCTCTTATGCTGTACGTGGGAGAAGAGACATGCACATTGCTACTACCTTCAATCACATAGTTGATGAGAGTGACAAAGTGTCTCCTCAGCCTTCCTTTTTTCAGGCTAAATAACTCTGATTCCCTCAGTCACTCCTCATAAAACCTCTTTAGACTGTTGACCAGATACATTGCCCTTCTTTGGACACACTCCAGCACATCAATGGCTGCCTTGCAGTGAGAGCCCCAATACTGGACCTAGTAGTCAAAGTGTGCCCTCAGCAGTGCTGAGTACATGGGAACAGCCACAATGTGTCCAGTCTTAGAACTGAGCAAAACTTCACAACTAATAATTTGTCTCTAAAAATAGTTAATCTGATGCATTTAAAGGCTTTCCTTGCTACTTTGTTGACTGTCCTGTTTTTTCTGGGACAGACTCATAGAGCAGTCATGCTTTGCAAGCCATTATCTGTTTTGAGTCAGTCATAAGAGTTGCCATTCATTATAAAGGGGGATAAGGGGGATGTTTTCTCAGAATAGGAGGTCCTCCTGCTTGAATAGATCTTTTTGCTTAAGTGTTTTTTTTTTAATTCCTTCTCTTCTTTTGCCTCCTATTTCTTTCCATCCCTGGAGTTGATAACTTAATATTTTGCTCCCAAGGACTGTCTTCCAGTTTGTTGTGACCACTGTGCATTCACTGGGCTGAGTACAACTTTATGTATGCTTGCTATTGGTTTTGTTGGGTTTCTTAATCCGTAGCAACTTATCAAAATGAAACCAGATGGGTGGCTTGGAAGGATTGCATGAATGTCTGGTTTCCTGTCAACTGACAGACCAATCAAATGACTGACATGCAGCTTCCCTGGATATCTGAAAACCCACCTGTTTCTGTGTGCTTTGCCCGAGTGCCTGGGAGCTCTGGCTAACATATAGAACAAATGGTAGGATACAGGAACAACATGTTTCCATGAGTAACCTAGGCTGCATGGTTTCCTGGTCAGTATGTTTCTTGGTTGACAGTTTTTCTGGATCTCTGCCCAGAAAAGAGGCATGATCCCAGTTCCCCAAGACAGTTGGGCAGATCTAGATTGCTGATCTGCAAATGGTATAATACATGCATTCTGTTTTCTCTGAAACATTTTTTTTTCAAAACATTTTTGTTATAAATACACCTTTTGTATTCTTCATTCTGATTAACAGTGAAATAATATCCAAAATTCAAAAATCACTACAGGATGGAAACATCAAGTCCAGGTTCAAATCAAATTTAAAAGAATAAAGGAATTGATTGCAAGTAGAAAAAGCTAAAGTAAAACAAGTAATCAAATCTATATGAAAATTAAAGACATTTTTACTTGGAAATTGAATAACAAATACTCCTATAAACTGCAGAAAAATGTCAGAGGTATAACAAAACTGTAACTGCACAGTCCCGATGTAACTGTGCTCTGAGAGTTCACAGCTCTTACATGCTATGGTTTCTGTTAAAAGAGAATACGATTATTCCACAGAATCACACCAGAACAGACTTCTTCAGCTATGATGCAGAGATATATTAACTAGATATGAACTGTATGAACCAGATATTCCTGTAGTCTCTTTATATTGCTCTTTGTCTTATGCGTCTTTCCTGGTCTCATATCAAAGCAACATATGAGATCAAATCACCTCAGCCTAATGTTGCGTGGCTGGTTTGGGCATTCTGCAGTTGTTTTGTGTATTTCTATAGCTTTTACTGTTCCTGTGTTTCAATGGATAGCAAGGTCTTGCAGACAAAAAAATCCTAAGTCCTTAAAAGAACATTGCTCTCAACAATTTTAATAGAATTTTATGTCCTCACCTGTGTATGCATATACAAAGTTTTCTCATCTTTTGGTTAGAACATACTATTAATTCTTCAAATTCATATGGCTCTACATTTATATGACCATATGAGCATGGATACAGTTTTGCATATATAAACATACAGCTAAAGAAAAATGCATGTACTATGTTAGCAGAACCAGACTCATAAATGCTATTTAAAATATAACCCCCATTCTTGCATATGTGTGTACACCTATGTTTATGCATACCACAGCCCATGTCATTGTCACATGGTTCAAATACGACTAAAGAAAATCTTTCTATTATTTAATAAAGTCTAGGCTCAGTATTTACTTCTCCAAGACTAATGTAGGTCACAAAACACCTTAAGAACTTACCTTATTTAGAATCTAAGACAGAAAGCAGCTTCCAGTTTATTTTGCAGTATAATCTGCTTGAAAGATATACAACATAACAGCAATATGCAGAACATGTCAGTAAACCCTGATGTTTATTTCTATAACTTAAAAGAAAAAAGGAATATGCCATAGAAAACCTAAATGATTGTGTTTTGAACCACGTTTTGATTTTGCTGATCTTCTGACTGCTGGCTAAATTTGTAAATGTGCTTCTCATAAATAAACGTTTGGGGATAAAAAAACCAAAGCAATTAAATTTGAGGTGTCACCTCATTGATTTGTTTAGTCCAAGGTCCACAAATTGGGGAAAAATATTGAGTCAATCATGCATAAATGGAAAGCTAATAATATGTGCTTCTTTTAGTGTGAACTCTAAATGGAGCTGGAATTTCTATTTTGCTTGTGTGGTGTATAGATTAATTCATGTAGTTTCTGTCTGTGTGAAGTACAGGATTTCTACTGATGACAGAACTTTAACACAGTCTGGTAGATAAAGCATCTTACATCTCTTCACCTGCAATCAGTTTTCTGAACCAATCTGACACTCAGAGCTGAAAATACAATGAATACTGTTTACAGACTTGTCAAGTTTTGAGGCACTTCCATTCTAACCGTAACAAACTTCTTATTTTCTTTTGAGGGATTTTGAGGGAAGCTGGGGATAGGATTCAGACTTCCATCAGCTTAAGGCTTCAGACTCTGCTGGACTGAAGGCTAGTGAATAGTTCAGGTTCATAAATTCCTAGAATGGTTCAGGTTGGAAGAAGACCTTTGAGATCGTCTAGTTCTAACCCCTCCGCCATGAGCAGGGACACCCCCTACTAGACCAGGCTGCTCAATCTGGCCTTGAATGCTTCCAGTGAGGGCACATCCACAATCTCTTCCTTCTGAGTTCCAGTCTAAACCTCCTCTCTTGCAGCTTGAAACAGTTACCCCTGGTCCTACCACTAGAAGCCCTTGTTAATAGCCCCTTCCCAGTGTTCATGTAGCCCCCTTCAGATAGTACAAGGTGGCTGTAAGATCTCCCCAGAGTCTCCTCTTCTCCAGACTGAACAGCCTCAACTCTGTCAGCCTGTCCCGTAGAAGAGGTGTTCCAGCCCTCCAATCATCTCTGTGGTCCTCCCCTGGACATGTTCCAACAGTTCAATGTCTTTCCTGTGTTGGGGGCTCCAGAACTGAATGCAGTACTGCAGATGGGGGCTCATGAGAGCAGAATACAGGGAAAGGATCACTTCATGCTTCTCCTGGTGCAGCCAGGATGTGGTTGGCTTTCTGGGCCGCAAGTGAACATTGAGTTCAACTCAACTCCTGTTGAGTTTTTCATTGACCAGCACCCCCAAGTCCTTCTCCTCAAGGCTGCTCTCAGTCTGTTCACCACCCAGCCTGTATTTGTGCCTGGGATTGCCTCGACCTAGGTGCAGGACCTTGCACTTGGCCTTGTTAAATCTCATGAGACTGGTGCTGACCCACTTCTCCAGCCTGTCCAGGTCCCTCTGGATGTCATCCCTTCCTTCCAACGTGTCACCACACCACACAGCTTGGTGTCATCGGCAAAGTTGCTGAGGTGCGCACAATCCCGCTGTCCATATCTTCGACAAAGAGGTTCAACAGCACTGGTCCCAGTATTGAATCCACTCCTCACTGCTCTTCATTTGGACTTGGTGCTGGATGCACTCAGAGAGTTGTGATCAATGGCACTATTATCCAGCAAGTGGTGTGTTCATTAAGTCCATGTTTTTCTGGTTTGGTGACCAAAATGTCATGCCTGACAATTCATCATGACTAGCTTGTATCAGAATCTGAAGCTGAGAGATGAGTTGACCTGGAGGACAGGACAGTGATCCACAAGTTTTTGGAAACAGGCACATAAAAATTTATGTGGGATGATACATGTGCAGTAAAGGCAGTCTGTCCTAAGTGCAGAGTAGACAAAGCTATATACTCCAAAATGTCTTCAGACTCTGAAATACAGCATACAAGTACGCACTATTGAAGTGAGTGTTTGTCCAGGAAGAGTATCTTCCACATATTTACCTAAAATAATGTTGTGTAGCCTATGGAAAAACAACAAAAAAAACCAACAACAACCAAACAACATAAGAAGGGCTTTCTGCAAACAGAATGTTCTGTCCATTCAACCTATTCTGTATTTGATTCAGTCTGACCAGCTCTCTGATGAGTAGTGACCTTGAGCATTCTGTGAAAAGCATCATGGCAGTTCTGTGCTTCTCAAGTGATCTGTCATAGAGTTCAGTCAGCTTTACTCATAAACATGAATTACAGGAGAATGTAAAGTCTGTATTACAGAAATTAATATCCCTGCACACCTTGTGCAGTGACATTAGCAATCCAAGAAATTTTTTAACTAATCAGGAAACCTAAGAAATAGAACATGTTCAGAGTAGACATTCCAAAGTATATTTGGATTTGATTGTTTTTCCACAGGAAGTTTTTAAAGGCTCAAATATTCCTTTATGCAGGACATGGCTGTATCAGAGTCAATCAGATAAAATAAATAAGGAAAAAAACTATGAAGCCTTGCCAGAAAAATGCAATAAAGTAACCTGTTAAGAAGAAAAGATGTATTTGTAACCATCTATGTAGTTAGAGGGAGGGTATGGGGAAGAAAGGGAAGAAAGAGTTTCTTTGAAAATTTGGCCAGTAACAGCCAACAGATACTGTGAAAAACTCATACCTTTAGTGGAATTAGAGATTAAATGTAAAGGTCAAATGAAGTCTAATCTTTCTAATCTTTCTGCAATCTAATTGTATTCATTTATGTAGCAAATACAGTATTTGACCAGCATTTAGATGAAGATTGAGTATTATCATTGAAGCATTATTAAATGAAATGATACTTTGTCAATCACATTGAAAAGGTCTGTAAATATTTTCTATATGTTGTCTGGAATATGTGTATAACACATGCTAGTCATACATCAATTGGACATTAAAATATGGTCAGCTAACATTTTCTTAGCAAATGATGCTGTATGGCTCAAGCTCTAGTTTTAGCTTTATGCTTATAACATCTGCTCACAAGAAATGCGAACTTAATAAAATCTGTAGTCCAACCCTCAGAATATTAAACAGAACTTTCATAGTAGTCATTTACTCCTAGAAGTAATTATAAGTCTTAGAAGAGTGAAAGTTTTTTTTACTGATTATATACATATACAATATATAGACTATTTACAAATGAAACTGCTTCAGTTGATCTTTCAGAAAAATATGTCTATTAGTGTCCTGTTACTGAGGAAGATGACTTGTAAATATTTGTGTTCTCATTTGCACTGCTGCAATTTGGCAGTTGCTCTAACAGTAATGTTTTAAAAATGATATGCAAGCAATTCATTGCTTCCTCTTCCTGTGAATTTTAACACATTCCAAAGGTTCTAATTAATATTCATGCCTATCAATAAATATTTCACTAAACATAAATGCTTCTTTAGCAGCAATGTGGTTTTACTATATCTGTACTTCAAGCATAGAAGAGCTGAACTGTTTGGGTCACATCCAAGTACAAAGATGCAACAGGTTACTGTATTTAGTAGAGGCTAGGAATAATGCTTGTTCTCAAAGGAGACTAATTTTTAGTCTTCTAATAGTATCCTAAATCTTATTATATTATTATACCATCGTCTACTTGTCACTATTTTCCTCATTGCTTCCCATATTCCCAAATTCTATAATTAATGAAAAAAGACATATTTTAGAAATTATCTTTAGAGGAGTGACAACTATATTCATCAAGGTCAGATAAATATTTATTGTAATATTTTGCTTAAGAATGGATTTGTTTTTCTTTTCATAAAGTCATAAACAAGCTAGAAGTAAGAAAATCACATTTCATAGCTACAACATAGAGCCATATTAAACAGATTGTAATACCTCTTATCACTCTAAGACTGTAATGAAAGCAGAAAAAGAAAAGGTGGCTATCTAATGGGGAAGGGTGTGAAGTGGAGTACACAGATGGGAAAATGTTTTTTATCCTGAGGGTAAAATTTGGCTTCAAAACACACATGTTTGTCTACATAATAATAAATGACACTAAAAAGTCCCCAGATGACACTAAAAGCCCCTCTAATAAAGAGATAATAAAAATCCCTTAAAGATAGGACTTTAACACTTGAGTTATAATGTGATTGAGTATAATGTTAGGCCATGTTTAGCTTATGGGGTACAAGTTTCCCAGACCTACCTATTGCCAAATAAATTACTAAGTTTATTCGTGAGGAAGTATGTCTTGTCATACTGGTGTTCTGCTTTGCAATGGCTATTGTCCCTGGGGGAAATCCAGCATGAAGGGTCATGTGGACTTCTTGTTTCCTCTAAAGCAGACACTGTTCCCTCTGAGGAATGAAAATCTTACAAATCACCCTTATAATGGGAAAAATTTGAAAGTTGGAGAGCTTGTGATTTGATGGTACCATAAACTTTAGATGACAAGTTTAGTCACAACAAATGGCTAAGTCCCTTCCTTGAATTACCATTCTGTTTTCTGGCTCATGGGGCTATATGTATGACTATTCCCACTACACCTTTGTGACACATGTTCAGTACTCTTAATACCATTCTGACAGTTATCACTGCTGAAAGTCATATAGGGCATTTTCTGTGAATAAAAATCTACCTGATAATATTGTACACTAAGAAAAGAAAATGTTCTCTCACTGTACAGGAAAAGTAGAACTGTTTAGCTG
Source organism: Upupa epops (assembly GCA_013397515.1). Classification (NCBI taxonomy): domain Eukaryota; kingdom Metazoa; phylum Chordata; class Aves; order Bucerotiformes; family Upupidae; genus Upupa; species Upupa epops. The sequence continues at coordinate 22,052 of VZRI01007445.1, read as the reverse complement.
AGTTGACAGCTACAGTTTGCACTCAACTTTTAATACTTGAATAAAGTGCTGAAATGTTTTACACCATCATTTTGTATATCCACTAAAAGTGTCTCTCCTTTTTCAATCATGTATTTTTAATGAAGTGTATTAACAAGCTAGGACAAATATTAAAAAGCCATACAGTTAGATAAAGCAACTCTTAACAAATGAACAGAATGAAGACTTCCTAAAAATAAGAAAAAATAGTTCTACATGAGATTGAAATAGGGATGGCATGCTCTATTAGCATATTCAAAGACAGAGAGGAAATCTGTACTGGCTTAACAGGTGAGTTCTCTGTCTTCTAACTTTGACATTTAAAGGAGAGGCAAGTATCTTGTTATCACCAGTAGGCATTGGCACAAAAAGTAGAAACAGCTGATTTAAGGCTCTGCTGGATATTCAAGAATGCACATCATGACTGTAAGTACATATAATGTCCTAGAGGCAAGATCTTCAGAACAACTTACTGCAACTCATAAAACATTAAGTGGATGGCATATCTGGAAGGCACACTCCTGTAAAATGGAAGGCAAGTGGATATTTATTGATCTCTAATTTGTTTTAGTCACCAGAATTACTTCAGTGCTGTATTACCTTCTTTCGTCTTTGGAGAACATGCCATAACCTAAGTCTTATTTTTATTAAGGTCCCTTTACTCTCCTATTTCCATAAGTATGGATCTCCAAGTGGGTGTGGATGTAATTCACTATAAAATAATATTATAACCTCAAATTTAGAAACATAGAGCAGTAGTGATGCCTTTTTCTTTAGAAGGAGAAGCATAATAATATATATCAAAGAATATACTGAATTTGTTTGCTCCTTACCAGAGAAGAGAAATCATACTGAAATGGTGCAATATTAATTCACAGCTAAGAAATTATTTGGAGTCACAATACCTGCTCATTGAACAGTAGTAGCTGATACTAAGCTGTCTGCTCTCTCTCATAATTTATCATTTTTTTTCATTCATGGCCATCACATTTTTAGGGTTTATGAACTAAAAACATGTATGCAAATTCAAGCTGATATTCAGAATATCTACTGTAACACAGTAAAATATCCATAAAATGTAAATACATTCTTTTTCATAGCATCCATCAAAAAGACATCATTAATACTGTCATACTGTCCTGGGTTAAAATGAAGGTCTAGATCAGTCTTACCAGAGGCAGGAGAAAAGGGCAGAAATCAGGAAGTCCACTCCCTTTTCTAAAGTGTCCACCAATCACTTGCAGGTGATTGACCCAGAGGTCTTATGGGAGAAGACTTTCTACCTTCAAAATAAAATTCTCTTTTGGCATAAAAACACAAAATCAAACACTTCAAAATTTGGCAATTTTTAAACTACAACATGTACAATATTTACCAGGATCACTCTGTTTAAAGAGTAATTATTGAGAATAGAAAACATACTAATTCTAATCCATCAAATATGAAATCAAACGCCTATTTTTATAGCACATGTTTATAAAAGAAACCACTCAAACTAAGAATAAAGCTATTTTTAGAAAGGTTTTTGGTAACATACTCATTACACTGAAAAAGAGAACAAAACTTTGAAATACAAAACCAAAAATGGACAGGAAAATTCTTTTTTTTCCCATAGTAGTTTTAGCCTGAATTTTAAAATCAGTTAACCGTCCATTTATGACACAATTCACTATAATTATACCCCTGTATTTTGAATGCAAAGAAAAAATGTGGCATTATTAGATGTTGGTAATACAGTATTTCAATAATTTTCTGTTTTTTTTATCTGATTTTATTACTCTCATTAATACTTAGGAATTTGGAAGTTCTTATGTGGAAACTTTGGACAGAACAATTCAACAATGTACTTGAGCATTATCCCAGAAAAAGCTGTATATTCAAAAGTGCATATTTACAAAGATGACTTGTGCTTTGCTATTTATGTATTCATAGGTTAATTCTTACCAGACACTTGAAATAACTAAAGTTGCGCTAATCTCATAAAAATAATCCAAACATAGAAAATATAACATCATCAATACTCTACAGCACTTGAGGGCTTGTGGGTGTCCAAAACTAATGCAGAAAACACCAAAACGCTCAAAATATTCTGGTTTAGCCTAATCGTAGGTAGTGAAGGGAAAGGTCAGTGAACTGAAAGTGAGAGAGAACTAACTGAATGTGAATTCACTTTTTAATGGTGGAAAGCACCTTAATTATTAAGATTGTGAGACACAACTTACTCCAGAAGCTACGTAATAAAGATTAATAAAAATGTCAGGTTTGAGTACTGTTTTTTGAAGTTTGAACACAAGGTGACATTTGACAACTGAATAATAATAATAAAAGATTAATTTAGAACATGCAAAATTATGTTTAAATTTTGTTTCCACCTGAAGATTTTGAGATGTCATCCAAAAATAATCTATTATTAAAGAATTGGTTTATGTCTTCCTCTATTTTTAAACTTAGGGACTTTTTTTCCAAGGCTCACTTGTATGAGAATTTAAATGATGTCCTGGTGTCCGTCTTCAAAGTTCTTTGTTTCTGGAATTACATTTGCTACTAAAGATCTTCAGGAAATTATTCCTGCTTTGAAGAGTGACTAGAGATCTTCATGTTTCATCTATATTTTAGATTAAATGGTCACATTTCTGTTCTACTTTTATTGAGGAAGAAATAGTGTTAATGGGGGTTAATGATCAGAGTCAATTTTAAAGGTCTTTTCCAACCAAATGATTGCATGCTTCCATAAGGTAGGCTTGGGCAGATCAAATAGCATGTGGACATAAGGCTGAAAGCCTCTGATGATATTTGTTTCTTGAGTGACTGAATATATTGTGGCAATTTGATTGTAGGATTTGTTGCCAGTAGGAATGTTTGTAGTTGCCTCTAGATAAATGTTAAAATGCATGTTCTTGCTATTAAATAGGAGTTAGTTAAGGTTTTGGCCGACTGGCAGACTGTGATGCCTTTAAAATAGCTAAAGGGTGATACCGAAACTATTCCAAGCATCTAAGGCAGAAACTCAGGAGAATTAATTAGGGTAATTATTTCTCTCATTTATAACAACATATATTTGAAGTGGCTGCACTGAAATAGATAGCTAATCCCAAACATAATGAAAATATAGTATCTTTCATTTATTATTGTAATTAGAAAGTAAGTAATAATAATTGTGGTATGTTATATTTTTGTGGCTTAATGAATTATGCTCAGGACTTCCTTTTAGAGTAGAAATTATTGATTATCTCTTTTTAGCTATTGGGTTATACACCCTTTTTATTTACCATGCAGCTGCACTGAGGCTTCCTGTGTGCTGACTTGTAATGGTTTAGGAAGAGGGTCTCAGTCAGTTTGGGTTGGTGCTTGTAATTCCAGCACAACAAACAGCTCTCACTGAGAGTTCAACAGTCAATGAAGCAACTTTGCTAAAAGATAACAGTTTATTGAACCCATCACCAAGAAGATAAGGGAAAACCCCAAAATAAGTAAAAGAACCAAAAAGGTAAAAGAGAAACTACCACAATGCCTTTACACACACTCTGAGAGAAATGGGAGACAGCTAACACACTGGTTTTTGGCCTTAGATGAAAGCTCTGTGACAAGACCATGTACACCAACACTCATAACCACAACAGCCACCACACATGCACACACACTTGCACCCCACTTTCCAGAGGAGAAAGGGAGGGTGTGTGGCAGGAATACAGCACACAATATACATTTGGTGCTTGTGGACAAGTTCCTTTTCCTGATCCTCAAGCAGATATTGGCACTCTGTGACAACTCCAGCATAATTCCAGCTCCTGTCAGCTCAGGGGTTCTTCCTTGAGGCATTAGCAGGGTTATACATGGAGGATACAACAGAATTCCAGACTCTCTATGTTTGCCAAAGACTTAGGAGATCAGTACTTGTGATTTCTCTATCTTAGTAGAGGCTTCTCTCAGTCTCTCAGTGGCAGAGTATACAGGATATTTGCCAGTCTGGTGGAGACAAAGGCAGCATGGTGCTGATCATGTATTATGGGAATAGGCTTTCTGGGGTATTGTCCAAGGGCTTTCTACAGGCCTTATGCAAAGCCTCTCTTTCTTCTCCCCTGTGGTTAGGTACCAAGGGAGGTAGAAGGTTAAGAGATCACCTCTGTCTGGCATCTGCAAAGGTGATCGCTGTAGTGCAGCTTTGGAGGAGTTGCCCTTACTTCTGCCCACTTCACCTTAATGGAGTTGGGGGAGCTCTCTTGTGGAGGAGCTGTCTGTCTCTCTATATGTCTGGCAGCAGAAGAAGGAGTAAGGTGAAGATGGCAAAGAAGATGATGGAGACAAGGTGAAGAAGCAGGAAGTACCTTCCTTCTATGGACTCTGTCCACCAATCACCTGTAGAGTCCAGACACTGAGGCAGGAGGTCTGCTAGGAAAGCTACCTCCAGCTTCAAAATATAATACTTTTTCAGCATAAAAGCACCACAATTTATATTTGAAAAATTGGTAGTTTTCAAACCAGAACATGACTCTAGCACGTTCCAAACTTTTCTGCATTGATATATTATGTGCCTTGGTAGAGACAGAACATCAGAGAAAGGTAGAAAAAAAAATTATATATAGTGTTCATTTTGAAAATAAAACTGAATAATTACATTTATGTCAGTAGTAAGTTTTAATTGACAGATATTGGGACAAGTTAACAGCGGAGAAGTATTGTGCTCCCTTCAAGAAAGATTCACTTGTTCTTTACCTAGACTTAAGACAAGTCTAGTAAAGATGAGAAAAATAGCTCTAAGTGACCCACATAGTACACTTATCTTTGTTCCAGTTGACTCCTATGACAACTTCTGCATATTTAGATAGCAAGTATTTTGTTTCAAATACAGAAAAAGGTATGTGCTTATTCCCCCAGTTGAGACTCTCCACAGCATATTATACATTATGATGACCCTTTCCTATGGAAGGCTACCTCTGTTCTCAGGCGAAGATGCAAATGCCCAGTTCAATTCTGTTTCAGGCTAATTAGGGACAGTAGAAGAAATACAATGTTCTGGCAAACTGTGACTGGTACTGTTTACACAGTGTATTTCTATGTTAATGATTTCATTAAACTATCAGAAACTCTTCTTTCCCTGTAGATCTTAGTCTGAAAGGAATTTTATAATATATAAATTAAACTACTGTTTGTTTTTTTTAAGAAATAGATACCATCAGGAAATGTCTCTCTAGAAAATCAGGATACTGTAGGAATTTGTGACACACTTTGGGATTGCTACTATTGTAGGAATTCATGGCAGTCTGTTGGAATTACAGACAGACTTAGAGGCATAAGGATATATATTTTAATCTCCCAAAGTCTCTCTATGTTTTCCCATTTTTGAATCAGATATGCAGATCTTTCTGCTTCCTTGCCTCTACTTCTCTAATTACAGACTGTATGTGTAACTTTGAGATAAGTCTAATTTAAACTCATAAAAACTTCATCTTCTGAAATCTCTGTGATCTTCATTTGAGTTTCAGGTAGTACATAAATAGCTTTAACCTGTCTCTCTTCAGCTGTACAGCTACTTACTTATTTATTATCCTTTCATTTCTGTTGCACTGCTTTTTGTAAGATTTGGTTTTAAACCACTGTCTAACTAGAACAAACAATTATGCAAATTAAAAATTAGATCCTTCAACACTTTAGAAAACTGCTACACATTTAATTGCTACAAGGAACCACGAAGAATCAGTTAATTCCAGAATCATTCAACATCTGCTAACAAATTTAAAGAAGATACTGAATTTATTGTAGATCTGTAAATACTCTGCAGCTTCACAGGCATTATTTTTGTGCAGTAGTGAACAAAACAACAACAACACAAAGATGAACCTAATTTTCCTGGGTAAGGGACATTGCTGCAGTATGCATGCAGAAAATATTATAATCTTTCACACTTGGGAAGGTTTTGTTGTTGCTGTTGGTACTTTTTCTAAAACAATTTTATTACAATTTTCGAGCTCATTTCATTTGTTGTTACATATGGAATTCTCTGTGTTAAATTTGCTATCTCAGTGATTCAGGTATCATGTTTCTGACACACTGCAGAAAACATCAAGTGGTTTATTTCCAAGGGATGTTTTAATGGTTTTACAGTCAGAGCAGAGTCTGAGTGAAGAGCAAGAGATTTCATGGAAGGTTGCTAGTCTCTACAAGGTTCAGTTTATGTTGCAAAGAATGACACCTGAAACCTTTGTTTGGAATTGTCATCTGAGCTGGCACAACTGTCAGATGACAGACAGCTGCATATTGTGTACAAATAGCTGAGAGACAAAACTGCAAGGCAGGATCACTTGGGATCACAGATGGTAATTCTTGAAACAGGTCATTTACAAGGATGTGCTTTTAACTTTACGGTCCCATTTACTTTCATCTTAACACTATAAGGGTTGAGATAAATAGTCTTTGAAGTTGTCCCAGTTTTGATTTCCCAGGGTCTTCTAAACACAATAAAACGAAGGACGATATTATGGTAAACAAAAATAACAAGAAGCCATTAGAAAAATGTGAAGAAAAAAGCCCTTTAAACCAGTGGCAAAACCTATCTGTTTCTCCCCCACTGCAGAAGCAACAGTCACATGTGAAAATTGAAGAAAGATTCCTTGCAGCTTCTAATAAGTGGCTAGGACAGTCAATCAGAAGAATGGGAGAAAGGATGGAAGGAAGGAAGGATGGAAGCAAGCAAGCAAGCAAGCAAGCAAGCAAGAAAGAAAGAAAGAAAGAGAAACAAAATAAAAAAGAAAGAAAGAGTGAGGGAGAGAGAGAGGAGGAAAGAAAAAGATAGCTAATGACCATGGACAGATGCAAAAACATTTCAGTCTCAGAATTTTTTCACAAATGTCATCACATTCTTATTGGATTGGCTGCTATTTTTATATAATTTTTAATATATGACATTCTTAAATTTTGAATGAGACTTCTGTCATGGGTTAGTTCCTCATCCTTTGACATGACATGACAGTTTAGGGAACAATCCAGATTCCATCACATGACAATCAATGGATATTCCTTCTTTACAACACTATAAGTGGCATATGGCAGGGCTGAATTTTCACTTTCCTGCCTGAGCCATATTGTTGATGGCTGGGCTGTTGCTTCTTTCTGCCATGTGCACCTAGTGAAAAAATAATCCTTCTCCATCTTTTCTTCCCTTATAACTTCTACCTCTCTTTTCTTTTATTCATTTTCCCTCATTCCTGCTTCAGTCTTAACATCATATTATTCCCATATCCTTTTTACTTCTTTTTCCCTTCTTCCTTTCCTCTATCACTAATGACCATAGGCAGATATCTTCCATTTTCTGTGAACATGAGTGATTTGCTAGTGTTGTACCTGTTGATGCAAATGACCGACACTGACTCATAGGCAAGGCAGATTTAGAAAATAGACAAAGAACTGAGAACAATAACCCAAAGAAACATGAAAAAAGTGTCCACATACTTGTTTATATTTTTCTGAATTTTTGGCATTGCTCAACAAGGGAAGGAAGATGGAGGCACAGTGGCTAAGAACAGTTGTGAGTAGCATGCAGCCTATTAATAAACTTAGGAGAATTTAGTCACCACTAGGGTGACTCAATTTGGTGATAAAATGGCAGTGTCAGTTTACGAATTGGTGTGGATTTTTGTCCTACTTAACTTTCCTTTCTATTCTTGATGTCTTTCACAGAAAATTCATTTGAAGACAAATCCTACGTTAATCTCACTACACCAAACTGAAGAAGATATCTTAAAAAGGGAAGCATTTAAAATAAAAAAAAATAAAAAACCCAAGAATATTAATTCAAAATTATTTAGTATTCATGTTTGACAATGATGAATTTTATATACTCATTATTTATGGTCAGGGACACAGATGATTATGTTGATGTAATCACATATCACAATTAAGAAGTTTTTAGTTCTTTTAATTATTAGGTAGATACATACATACAAATTAGCCAGTAGGGTCTGTTAAAAGACAATACTAACTAAATTGTATGCAGCAGGTTCTTGTACAACCAAATTCTTTCAATACTGGCTCTATTCCTCCTCTTTTCATTATCTCATTATGCACATGGACCTTTTTCCATGACAGTCTGAAACCTCCAAACGAATTTTGAACAAATGCCCTGACATTTCAGTGTAAAACAGAAATCCCCAAATGATATTCCATTTGTTTCTTTTAAAGGGATTTGTCTTTATGAGAAAATAATTAAAACAAAGAGTCTACTTTGGAATACTTTGTATGCATTTAGAAAAGAACTCCACCTAGACCTGCTTTCTAAAATGTTAAAGGATTAAATATGTTCCAGCCTATGTGTTAAAATGCACTGAAAAAAGAAAGGTCTATGAGTGCAGCTTGTCTTTAGAGTTAGGCTCTGAACTGAAAATAAATTCCATAAAAGATAACACAAATGTATCTTGGGGAAAATATTGAACCTAATGCATCCCTACATAGCACCACTGTAATTCCTAGTAATCAGTGTCCCACCAAGAGCTGAATAGACATTCCATACTTCTTGATTTTTGATGTTAAAATAATAAAAAAAAAGTTGTCACTAAAGAAAACAGGCATCAAAATTAAGGACATTTCAAGCTGAAGAGCGTTATTTGAATCTACAACATTATGGAAATAATGATGTTGAGCCAGAAGGGTGTCAGTGAGTGGAGGAGCAGATGCAAGAAGATTGGTACCTGGAGACAACAAGAGTGTTGAACGACAGCCTCCTGACTTCCCATGCTTCTTGTGGGGAAGAGAATTTCACAGCCCTGGGGAAGAGGTTGCTGCTGCTGCTTCTGCAGCTTTGGCCACCAGCACCACCACACAATAGTCGCCATCTTGGCTTTATTCTGACCGTGAGACAGAGATATCACAGATGCAACTGAGAAATTGGGAAATGCTTATGTAAGCAGGAGAAAGAGGCCCAGGAGAGCTTTAATGTTTTCCTTTATTACTTGACTGTACTGTGTGTGCCAAAGAAGCTGAAGGAACATGTGATTTTTAAACCTTTGGCAAAATTGCCAAGAAAAAGTGTATGCTGTTGCATCTGAGTATTCGCAGCTGTCTGAAGGTATGTAAATCCACCCTGGCCTGTCTGCTGTCCCATCTGCCGGCTATGCCACATGGTGCCCTGAGGACCTTGCCAAAAGCAGGAAGAGAGGGAGTATGGATGGTTTGGACCTGCTGCATCTGGCAGAGCATGAGAGAGAGCTTTTGCCAAGGGATGTTCTCAATCATCTTTGTTGCTGTGTATGCCACTCCCCTCAGGGGCTTCCCCCTCTAATGCCAAAGGCCATGACATAGTTCTCTCCCATCTTCTGAGAATATGTGTAATGGTGCTGTGACACAGTTTTGGTTTGCATGTTCACTTGTTCGGGATTTTTCCTTTCTTTCAGTCGAATGTGCGTCCAATAAAATCTTTCCTTTTCCCCAAAAGTTGCTTCATTGCCTGGTAAGTTCTACCCAAGAACCAGCTGGTGTGCTTAAGAGTGCAAGCACCAGCTGAAAGGACGAAGCTGAGGCCTTTCAACCCATGACAGATGGCAAATCTCTACTGTGGACTTACAGTACTATAGGAGCAAGCATGTACGTAAATTTATATTGCTGTATCCGTTCAAATAAAGTAAACAAAACCACAGCAGTTAGTTAAAGATTTTTTAGTATGAGTTATTCTGTCTTACTGAGGATGGAAAAAGCAATGCTTGCAGAAGACTGGCATGTAGGCCCACTTTTTTCTGGTACATTCATCAGATTTTCATTTTCTCTCAAGTGCAATTTCAGCCTGATGTTTCTGTTTTTTACAGAAGTTTGATTATATATTGTAACATTGAAAGTTTTTGAAACCAGTATTGAAAGTATTTTTGAAACCATATAATTCTAGTTGAAATTCCTCACCAGTGCAGAATATCCACTTTCTTTCTTTTATAATAGCAAATGGTTAGCGACATTTAAACTTGGTGCAAACCTGTGCAACAGGAACACAGATGTTTTAGAATAAAGTGAAAAAATGTAAAACTTTTCACTAAAATTCTTTATATATAGTAATTTAAACATAAATCACCAGTATCAAATTGCACACAGACAATATATGTTCTTAGCAAAAAGCTTGAAGATCCAAAATATAGCACTGAATCATCAGATTACATGAGTATAAGCAGGTTCCTCAGAAATTGTAGGGTTTTTTTCAATTAAGACTTTAAGTGTACAAACTTTGTGAAGATTATCAAGTATAGCTTTAAATTGCATAATGAAATTAATATGCAAAATAATTATTAAATTCTTCAAACACTATTCTTATGAAATATTTATATATCCAGTTTATAATATGTAAAACTGTACTTCATAGAATCATGGAATCATTAGGGATCGGAAGGGACCTAGAAAGGTCATCTCTTCCTGCCACAGCAGGATCACCTAGACCAAGTTACCAATATGTTCAGTGTATCTGGGATTTTCTTATGGTTGCTACAAAATAAAAAACCAAACTGATTCATGTTGGTCACTGTAGTATCATTTACACATTGTGCTGCTTTGCTGTATGAATAGGAGTCAATTCTTCTCTTATTTAGCTGTACTTACTTAAGTAGACCAGAATGAAAGTTTCAAATCTTGCAGTGTAGCAAGTTTCATCCATCAATTTTGTATTACAAAACTGTCTTATGTGAAACAATGCTAAAGATGTATACATTGACTGAAGAGTATTTTTCATCATTAAAAATTTTAGTAAAGACCATTAAACTTTTATAAATTATTATTATATTGGTTTTTTTCTACACATATTCCCAATGTTTCCTGCTACAAAAGGTGTCAAAACATTCATATCTTGATTAAATTATTTTTCTTAAGCCTAAGAAACTTGCTTTCACATTTAAGCTATGCATTGCATAGTATCATGAGATTAAAAACCATCTAGAATAATGTATAACTGAATAAATGACATTAATATTTATGGATCAAATTATCTGTCTTTTAAAAATAAAACATTGTGGAAAATTACTTTCTATAAAATCTACCATTATATATAATCTTAAGAACTGTTAGGACTTTCAGATAATGCATTGGAGGCTATAGTCTGATAAAAAGAGATGGAATTAATCCTTATCATATTTGTTTGAATACTGTATTAAGATAAAAACACAAATAACCCCTGGCAATATGCAGTGCCACTGCAGATTCCTGTTGTATCACAAAGATGTGGGTTATGTTTTGCATAAGAATTACTTGAGGCCTTTTTCTCCTTTGGAAATCAGAAAGTGAATATGTCAGTAGAATGGTCACCCATATGCAGTGCCAAGCTTTCTGGGATGGTTCTCTTTTGTTTCCCTCAGAATTAATTTTTTCCTGTGGCCCTGGATGTAATCACAAAATAAAAATTTCAGATCTTTTTTATTTATGGGTAATATCGTAGACTTTTTTTCTCCCAGACTTAGCAGACTAGGTATTCTGTGCCAAGGTCCTGAGTAAGAAGAAAACATCAACTGGGTCTAAGGAGACAATCAATCGTGAGGATGCAAGGTATTGTTCCAGATGTCTGCTCCTAATCCTTTTTTCTTAGCAAATCTTTTCTCATAGTCTTCACACTTGACTGGTGGGTGTGGCTGCAGGACTCCTGTTACATTAGAGACGGAATGATGTTCCTTTGGCTGTATAGAAACTGTGACAGTAGCTGCAATTGTGTTCTTTATTTTACTAGTTCTTAATCTCCAAGCTCTTTGCTAGAACATTTACCGTGACAAAGCCAAGAGATTTCCAGTTTCAGGTGAGAAAAGTATCTTATTTTTTTTAAATGACAGAATTCATAAATGTATGCAGTCTTTTTATCTACATTGGGGTAGATCTATTTCTATCTTCTGGTCTGTTTGTAGTTGTTGGACTTGCATGTTTGGAAAATGAGGGACTACATTGACTATATCGACTGAATACGTACATTGAATGAATACATAATGCACACGCTACAGTAGACTGTGGGGTTACTTGACTCTGGCAGGATGCTTTGGACAGTCGTCATATCTCTTATTTCCAACATACAGGAAAGACCTATATACAGACAACAGTTTCAAGAGAAGGTCTCTTCTGATTGAAAGAGTAGCTGAAGCACAGCCTTGCAGCTTAGACATGAACCTAGTAGCATTATCTTATTTATACGTGTATGTGAGACAACAAAACATAAACAACGGGTTACTTCAGCTGTTAATCCTTTTAAGGAATTTGAATACATAAATAATAACGTATTCAACATTGATGGACTTAACAATGCTCTTATATGGTCTGTCAAATGAGACTTGTAACAAGCAGAGCCTAAACATCTAAAGAAAATGTATACAAACCAAAAGGTTCAACGTTTTTCTTTACTATGATTATTAGTGGCCAATGCAAAGTGAAAAGTCAAAATATTATAATACAAAATACCACAAAACCCAATGGTAACATCCATGAAAGCACAATATGTATTAAAAAGTATAGGTAGAATATAAAGAACTAAAAAAATAATGTGTATTTAAAGCTTTAAGTACCAAATTGAGCAGGCCATTCTCCAATATACATATCTTAATTAAAAATTAAAAAAATCTTGATTTGAATAAATTTCATGTGAAAAATACCAAATATTGTAGAATTCATTTCAAAAATTGAAAATATTACTACTGTTTTGAGAAAAAAGAGATTTTTTTTTTCTTTTAAAAGGAAGGATAAATAAAAGAGATCTAGGAGACAGAAACCTAATTTATACTAATTAAATTGAAAATAGGAAAGATACAAATATTTTGAAGGACATTAGGTATATGGAATTCTTCTGAGGCTATAAATATAAACCTACGGTGTCTCAAGGCAATAAAAACACAGAAAATAAATTAAAGGCTGTTAGGTATGTTAAAATAAGGTAAGTAAATTTGCATCATATTTTCCCTCGAGCATCTGAAAGTATTTTCAAACCCCTATTTCCATTCCGTGATATTGTTTTCATTATGATATTGTATGATCCAGATACTTTTGTGACTATAGTAGCTATATACTTATGCATTTTTGCACACTACCATTTTCTCAAACTATGACGCTAATCTCTTTCCATTTCTATACTGTCACAGGTTGGTTAATGCTGAGCAGTTATGGGATAGACTCTCCCTAAATAGCCCCTTCCTTTACTCAAGGTAAGGATCAGTGGAAGAAAAAAAAAACAAACCACCTGTCAAGCTTGGTTGCTAAAATAGTTTTAATAATACAAACAATAACAACAATGAAAAAATACAGAATTTGGGAGCTCACTCCCTGCAGGATACCATGGCCGAAGTGCTATGCAGGTGAAAGGCAGCAGCAGGAACAGATAGGATGGGAGTAGAAGAGGAAAGGGCGTCAGTCTTACAGTGACAGAAATGGAGATGCAGGTACCAAGATGAGAAGGTGCATGGAGTTGCAGTTCTGCAGCTACAGAGGTGTAACAGGGCCAGCAGAATCAGGGTGGCCAGCAGCAGCAGGTCATGTGGCAGCTTTTGCTGGACTTGCATCTATGTTTTTAAATAAGCCACTAGGGTGTGCTAGGACTCCAGAGCCAATAAGAAGAGCTGACATCCTGGAAGGAATATGCCAACGACTGTCTGACATGTCTATCTTGCTTCTCTGCTGTGCAGACTGTTTTCAGGCAGAGAACACTGAGTGCTCTCTGTGGAGTGTGCCCCAGGCCAAAGCCAAAAGCAAATTGATCCTTTCAGTTAAACTGACGTCAAACTTATTTTATGCCACAGCCTCCCATCCGGATGTCTGCTGTTTACCATGTTCCTTCATTCTGTTTCCTTATCTGAAAGAGCAGATCTCACTATGGCCTTGCCTGATGTGATCCATCTATCTGGGGAGGTGCAGGAACCATACCGCAGTACAGGGTGACACCTACATAAAAAATAAAATAATTTATTTAAGAGAGGGAACAGTGACTTTCATGCAGAAATAATTTTCTCCTTTCCCCTCCCCACCTCTGCTTAATTGTACATCAAATCTGGAAATACTTTTAAATTGTATTTATGAAGGTTTCTTTTCTTTTCATAAAGGCTCTTAACCATTCACAGATGTGTTCATATGGGAAGTAGTAAATACATGCACTGGAAGAATTTGTAAGAGTTTTATTATATTAATCTAGCTATATGCCACAACTGTGACTTTTCAAATCACCATACACCTGCAGATTGCACAGATGAACTCTCTTCATATTCTGAAAGTCATATTTAATTCAAGATAATTTTTGTAGACCTGATGGAATGTCAACATACATCTACCTGTTCTATTCCAAGTGGGTAAATGTTACTTGACCAGAATATATTTTTGATAGAACCTGTTCAAAAATAAGGTTTATTATCATTGAGGCGTATTTTAAACATGGATCCTGGTTTTAGAATGAGAGTGGGGTGCTACTGACATGGCTAAGGCAAAGAAGGTTCCCATTTCTGTTACCATTATATGTGAAAAGATTTTCTCCTTTAGTTTATAAATCCTGCAGTCTTTTCTTCTTTAATTTCAGCATAACAAGCCCCACTCCCAGACATCAGTCTAAATCAATAGTAAGAATATCTATCTCTTAGAACAGAACTATCTTTGTACTTGTAAAGCAAGGAAAAGGGCATGGATAGTGAGTTCTTCAAATCTGCTGATATCAGGAAGTGCTATAGTGAAGAAGATTGACTGTGTAAATCCACATAAGGCTGAGGTACAATCAGTATATAGTTCAAATCATGATCTTAGCTTAAGTCTTTATTTCATACTAACAGTCATGGATTTTGAGACAACTGTAGTACCTAGGATGAGATGTTAAGGTTACTTGGAATAACTCCACCAAAATCACTTATCTGCACATCAGCCTGGGGCTTCTACAGTGTTACTTTCCAGCAGACCAACCCCTAATTTGCAGTGGTGCATGGTGTTGTGCCTCCTCAGGTGCAGGACTCTACGCTAAGCCTTGTTGAATTTCATTGGGTTCACCTCTGACCAGCTCTCCAGTCTGTCCAGATCTTACTGAATGGCACCACAGGCTTCTGGTGAACTAGACAATCCTCCAAGTTTTGTATCATAAGCAAAGTTCCTATGGCTATACTCTTATTTCCTCATCCAGGTCATTGATGAAAACATTGGAAAGGAATGCACTGAGTACTGACCTCCAAATGGTCTCTGCACTGCTGATCACAACTCTCTGAGTTAAATAACATATGATTAAACTGCAATTTAAATGGTGAAAATTTATGGTGAAAACAAGCCAAACAGATTAATGAAGAGAAATTCAAGGACTCATGGCTCATGCTGTTCCTGAGCTGCAAATTGGTGGAGTCTGAGAAATAGTTGTTCTTTAATTTTTAAGCATGAATTTTCTAGCTGTATTTAGGGACAGTATGAACAACATGGATCTTTGGCCTTCTCCACTTAGTCAATTCTCAAAAGATCATGACAGCATATGTGGTAAAATTCTATGTGTATTCTGTTTACTAACATGTTTTCTCTCTCCCTGCAATTCTTACCCTTCAGTCTCTTCTAAAGAGCTTTTGCTTTACTCAAATTTTAAAATAAATTGGTTAAATTTAGGCTCAAACCTCAAAAATATTAATAATGGGAATGTTAAAATGAGATGAAACATAAATAACGTGAATGTTAATATTAAGAAGGAGGTGAAAAAATTATGGAATGAATTATTAAGTACTGTAAGATACCTACCTAAGAATTCAGGACAATTTTATGTTGCAAAGAATTAAATTGATTGAAGGTTATGTTTAATTACGAGAATCCAGATGGTATTGCTCAGGTGTTATTTTTACTCATCACGAACTGTCTAACGTATGGTTTAATTTCAATTGGATCACAATAAGCTATGCTATCATCAAATCAGTTCTTATTAGCTGCATCAAAAAAGGCAGGACCTGTTAGCTACTGTGTGTCCAAGGGGTACATGAATAAATGAAAATCTGAAGTTTCAGAAAAGTGTTTCACTTTTTTTGATTGAATAAACCAAATGGAGCATGTAATTTGAAATAGAACTATAGTAAAAATGAATAAAAGTCTTTACCCTGTAATGCAAGCTTCCTAACAAACCATTCCAGTCAAATGCATTGATTAAGTAGAATATTTTAAAATATCATTAAAAACAAATGTTTCTTAAAAACATGCTTATTGTTAAGATTGTTAAGAGGAAAGTAGCAAGTATCTACTGCTCTTTAGAAAAAAAGGGTTTAAGTTTATATAGCATGCCTTTAATGTTATTTTTTAGAACACACATAAATTCTAGTAAAAAGATTCTTCAAATTAACATACTAGAAGGGTATTAAAATGGTAACTCATTAATTATGTACTTCTTTTTTTCTGGCAAATAAGACTTGAGGCTTGTGAAGATCAGCTGCCTCTATCTAGAGGCAACCTGAGAGAAGATCAATGAGTGTAGTCTTGCACTAGGAAAATATTTGATTAAAAAGAGCATTCTACCCCTTGACAAGGGCACAAAATTCAATGCCATGATGTTGAACATAGATTTATTTAAACCTGAAAAACTCTCCAAACACTTTTGAAGTATATTTGCACAACACAGAAATATGTCATTTGAAGGAAGGACAAAAATACTACTACTACTTTCTTAAAGTAAATTTTATTATAATTTTCTAAATATTTAATTTTCAGGAGAAATTATGTAGATTTTGTGTACTGAAAGAGGATTCCACAATGTGCTTTCTAGCTTTGGAATGAATATAGTACTTAGTCCTCTTATTCACCTACTTTCTTCATGATAATAAATGTTTGTGTTACACTTTGAATGTTATTTCTGGTTTAAAACATGACTCTCCCTGATTTTTTATTAGATCTGACGTATTAAGGGACTATTAGGTTTGAAAGAAGCATCACAGTTGTTTGAGTACTAATGACTTTTTCTTTTCTCCTTCAAGCTTATTTGAAGAATGAACCTAATACAAGTGCTGTTATTTTGTTGTTGTACAAATATATCTTATTTGAAAGCTTTGTTAATGTCATCTAATTTTAATAGCACTCGCAAGTTACAAAATATGAAATATAGATTGTTTATCATCCCCTATAAAAAATGTATAAACTCTTTCTCAAACTGGATAAAATTAGAGTGTCTATTATTGCTCAAGGCTCTCTCTTTTCTTCTGGCTGGCATATGGCCATCTTCTAGTTCTCTTAATTTTCAGTGCTGGTGGGATATATACACTGAAGGTGACATGTGGCATGTGGCACAATTTTACCTTTGAGAGCCAACAGATGTTCCAGTGACTGTCTTTCATATCTTTTGAGTTTATTCCTTAATTCTTCAATTTAATTTTGAAGGAGGCTTATAAATATGCTTAGGTGTCTAATGCCCACTGCTATCACCAAAGCTGCGTGCCTAAATGATCTCAGAAATCTGGCCTTATTCAATAGATGTATGCAAACAGTAGTCTAATTTCAGCGAGTAGTCCACTCCCTTCAATGAGTATGGAGAAGGAGAAAGGATACTTTAATTCAAAAGGGATATTGATTTGTCAGCACATAGAAGGGCAAAATGCCCCAACTGGACCCAGAGGTTTAAAAGTCTAGCTTCTATAAAATCATCAAATAGGATTAGAAATCTTTAGCAGACCAAGTATTACTTTAGTGTCCAGACAAGACCAGTTCCAAATTCAGCTATTCTCTGCTTTGTCTTGGAAGTTTAGGAACATGAATATGAACACTGAACGTTCCTCCCCAACAACTCCCCCGAAAATATGTGCTGGTGAAAAATGCTGTGACTTCATATCTGTTGGCCTGGTTAAAAGCAGTTATTAACTAAAGCACAACCTTTAACACTTGCTTTGCAATTTTATCTTGGCAGCAAAATTAAAAACTGTGAAATCTTCAGATTAATGCTAAACTGTGGCAGTAAGAAAGAGCCATCTGTGAATAAAATGCTCAGCTTGTTTATCAGTCAGTGCTATATAATCACATATTTTAAGAAAAATGTACTACAAAAAGACACTCAGGCACAGCAGCTGAACATTGAACTGTACTGAAGCTGGATGTTAAAAGCAGAGAAAGGCATATCTGAAATTTGAACATTTGGGACCTAGAGGCAAGGTCAAATGTTTTATAATGTCTCTAACCATAAGAAGTCCTCAGCTTGCAGCTTCTGAGCAGTAAAATCTTCTGTGTCATATTCCCACTTTGTCTGCAAGATAACCTCTGGTTATTGTGGTGTGCTGTTTTGAGATGAACACTGTCAACAATATGCACTGGCTGGAAGCATCTGTGCTGTTTTCCTCAAATCACTATGAGCTGCTCTCTTCAGGCTCTTAATTCAAACTCTGCTGCTGATTCTCTCATATAATTTGTTGACTGTTTCACTGAAAAAAATAAGTACTCAGGCCAGCAAAGCAGAAACTATCTAATCGGCTTCCAGTTTTGAAGGTATAAAAGCAGGTGGTTTTCCTTCATTAATGCGTAATGTGGAATTATGCTGGATTTCACTAATAGTTACATTTTGCATTAGCATTTTGATCCTTTCATAATGAAGGTTATTGCACACACAATGCAAACAAAGCCAATTAAAATCCACAAATATTTTTGCAAGAAAAATATTAAATCATTCCTTAAAATCTTATAGTATGACCAGTGAAATCAATTTCTTGTGACAGGGCCTGATTCTGTCCCATTTCAGTCTTATATTTCCTTTCAAATTCTCAGTATTTAGTAAGTATTCAAGTTGCTGTTTTTCCACATAAATAGCTGATGAAATTTCATTGTGGGTTACCACTGGTGAGAAGCTCAGCTCCATGCAGCTCCTTGCTCATTCGTCCACACAGATCCCTATCTGTGAGAGAATTGAAAGGGCAAAAAGCAAGATAGTGTAGGGACAAAGATATTTTAATATGTAAAGCCAAAACCATCCATGCCAGCAAAACAAGGAATTAATACACTACTTCCCATTGACAGGCAGCTGTTCAGCCCTCTCCAGAAAAACAGGTCTCCGTCATGTGTAACAGTTACTTGGGAAGTCATTGTGACCCTGAAATTCCCCTCTTTTTTATTTTCTGGTGCTTTCAATGCTGAGCATGTACCATGTCCCAGTCGATCAGAGAAGGGAGTGACTCAGGTTTGTGGATTCGCTTGGAATGAATTGGGGAAACTTACACAACAGGTCCACATAAAATTCAAAATCTGCTGAAGTTATTATGTGCTGAACTCAAGAGAGTTCAGAAATCACTGAAGTTATTCGATGCCTAACTCAGAGAGTAGAGAGGAAAAGAGGAAGAGATGTATGAGGTTAGATCACCACTCTAGACTCCAGTGCACTTCACACAGTTCACCACCAAGAGTGCTTTTCCATTGGATGCGTCCTGCTCCTGCCTGGGTCCCACATGGGTTTGTTTTTTTTTTTTTAGAAAACCTGCTTCAGCACGAGCTTCACTCTCCATCGCTTTACTGGTCCTGCCTGGACCCTGCTCCATGTGGTCACAGCCTCCTGTGGACATCCACTTGTTCTGTTGTGGAGTCCTCCATAGTCTGCAGGTGGATATCTACTCTATCATTAAAATCTGTGGGCTGAAGGGATATATCCTGCTTCAACATGATCCTTGCCACATGCTATAGTATCTCTGCTCCAGCAATTGGAAAGCCTCCTTCCCCTCCTTCTCCATTAATCTTGGTGTCTGCAATGTTGTCTCCCATAATTTCACTCCTCTCTTCTAGCTAATGTTGTGCAATAGCACTTCTACTCTTTCTTAAATACCTTATGACCTTAAATACCTTATCATCACTGCTGATTCACTCAGCTTTTGTCAGTGGAGGTTCTGTCTTGGAGCTGGCTGGCTTTAGCTTTATCACACACAGAGGAAACTTCCAGCCACTCCTCACAGAGGCCACCCCTACTAAAATCTTGCCACACAGAGCGCACGCAACAGGAATGTGTTGCATGCCAAGTTCACTAACAATCTTGGTCCAGCAGACACTTACTGTAATCTTGTCTATAAGTTATTACAGTTACTTAATTTAAAAGCAACTAAAAAGCACACCCCAAAGCCCTAAAGAAGTGGTGAAAACTTCCTTTAATATAATAGAATATATATTGTGTGATGGGGAGAAGGAAACATAAATATTTTATCTTTTTCCTCAGAGTAAAGTTCTTGTACTCAAATCAAGAGTACAATAAACTTCTAACTCAGTGCCACTCATAGTCTACTCAGGAGGACTTAGACACCTTATGTCTATAACATCTTCTTAGCCATGAATCAGAAATGAAGAGAACATATTTTGTTATTTTACCTTCAATGTTAATAGCTTTATTGGTATGGCAAGATGAGTAGTTGCTGATTGAATTTTGACTTGATAGGGATCCAAGTCCTGCTTCAGACTATAGGACTTGAATACAGAGGCTGACAGATGGTCACAGATGATTTTTTCTAATTAGGGAAAATTGATGGAATGTATATGTAGAAATCGTGTCTAGATAGGGGCCCATGGGACATATGGCAGAATGTTAATGAATATGTGCATTACACTTACATGTATATTTGACAGAGAACAGTTATTGACAGGCATTATAACACACAACAGTGGAAACAGAACCACGTGATTTAACATTAAATTTTTTAAGGTTTTCCAGAACACATTTGTTAGTGCTTTATAATGACCTGGCATTTGTAAAGCAAGGTAAAATAATTGTTGTGCTTGCTACACAAAGCAATGCCTTTCTTTGAAGTCATCACCATAATATAAGATCCATTCTAAAGTGATGTGAATAAATTGGACTTACTTATGCAAACTCTTACAATTTGCAGGCAAAACCATGTTGGCATGACAGCTAATGCTTTTTGCATGGAGGTGCTTCTCAGCCCCATAAAAGGATACACAGAAAATCTTATAATGCACTAGTAACTTATTTATTTCTTCCTCTAAGTGAATTATAATTGATGTACAATCTACATGCTTTATAGTCATGAAAGCCAAACTGGTTTCAGAGAAAATAGTGCTTCTCGAGTTTTAAAACCCTGCTAAACTTCACAGAGCACTGTTGCATTAAATGTTTATTTGTGAAAACCTTCAGTGAGAAAGATAGGCTTCTGAATAGGCCTGTTCATATGGTTCTCCATAATTAAATATTCAGTAAAGAAGAAGACATAACTGTGGAAAGCTGAAAATTTTTGTTAATGTAGTGTACCAGGGTGGTCAAGAAGGCCAGTGGCATTCTGACTCATATAAGTAGTAGTGTGGCCGTCAGTACTGAAGTGATCTTCCCACAAAGCTCATCCCAGGTGAGGTCACACCTCTAATACTGTATTTGGTTTTGATTCCTACACTGTAAGAATGATGTCAAGGTGTTGTTCCAGAGAACAACAGTGAAGCTGGTGAAGGGTCCTATGAGGAGGGGCTGAGAGAACTGGGGTTGTTAGCCTGAATAAAAAGAGACTCAGGAGAGACCTTACTGCACTCTACAACTACCTGAAAGGAGGTTTTAGTGAGTTCTGGCCAGTCTCTTCTCCCAAGTACAAAATCTCAGGAGAGTAAATTGCCCTAAATGGTGCTGTAAGAGAGGTTCAGATTGGATTTTGAGAAGAATTCATCTAATGAAAATTGTTAGACATTGGAACAGACAAAGTCACCATCCTTGGAGGTTTAAAGATACAGTGCTTAGGGACGTGGTGTAATGATTTAGCAAGAGGGTCTAAATCAGTTTGAGTTGGTGCCTGCAATTCTAGCACAACAACCAGCTCTCACCTAGAGTTCAACAGGCAATGAAGCAACTTTGCTAAAAAGACAATAGTTTATTGAACCAATCACCAAGAAGAAAAGGAAAAATCCCCAAGTTAGTAAAAGAATCAAAAAGGTAAAACAGAAACTGTATCACAATGCCTTTACACACAGTCTAAGAGAAGTGGGAGACAGCTAACATACCAGTTTTTGGCCTTAGATGAGCAGTCTGGGACAAGAGAGTGAATACCAGCACTCATTATCACAAAGCCACCACACACAGACACACACACTTGCACCCTACATTCCAGAAGAGAAAAGGTGTGTGGGGTGTGGCAAGACTAAAGAACAATATATACATTTGATGCTTG